>CALYLW010000037.1:117500-205000 GCA_944989445.1 Ampullaceana balthica | reverse complement strand
AACACATGTAGGAGTTCTTACAGCACAAAGTAACTGATGTGCAGCTTGCTTGCCTTTTCCAGATTATTCTAAATATTCCAGTTGTTTAACAATTTCTGTCACATTTTCAGCAAAAATCTGCAAGCTTTTATATTTATGTGTCCATCTAGTTTCACATAGCAAAGGGACATTTGTAATTAGTTTTCTTCGCTGACTACTTTCTAGGAAAAACACTATAATTGACTTAATTGTTCCTATTGTGTTTCGTACAGCATCCACATTATTTAAATCGTTCACGACAAGATTTAGTTTGTGTGAACTGCAATGTACAAATGCCGCTTTTGGGTATTTTTTTCGAATTATTGCTTGGACTCCTTCTTCTTTACCTACCATTGTAGAGCATCCGTCGTATCCTTGACCAACAATCTTTGTCCTATCTATTCCAAATTCTAATGAATTTGTAATGATGGTGCTGGCTAAACCTTTAGCTGTTCTATCGACAATTTGAATATATCCCAGGAATTCTTCTGTGAGCATCATTTCCCCATTTTGTTCTTTCACAAATCTAACACCAAGTGACATCTGCTCAATGCCTGAAATGTCAGTAGTCTCGTCGGCAAGTATAGAAAATGCAACTGAGATATTTGCTTCACGAACAATGTCTGCCCGCAAGAGACACCCACAAATTTCGATTATAGTGTTTTGCGTAGTTGCCGAGATATACTTAGCATTACAAGAACCAATTGACAAATGATTACCAAGAACTTCATCTCCAGATTCAACACGAAACTCTAAAAGGTCATAAAAATAAATTACCAGAATTTGATTCTTTTCCACGAAGTGCTAAATCATGCATCCCGCAAAATAGGATAGTAGAAATGATGGGACCCAGTTTGTTGCGATTTTCTTGAATTTGTCTTCTAAATGATGAGTGCAACTGCTGATTTATAGAAACTGCTTTGGCTTCCAATAATGCAACAAAATTGCTTGCATTTTTATGAGAGCCTTTGTGCCATGTGCTTTGAATGTTGCTACGTTCATCTTCGTTGAAATCTTTATATTTTGTGCATGGTTTGATGACAAATGCCCCCTGAACTCCTCGAATTATTTTTTGAGGAAACAACACGCAATATTTGCAAAAGGCACCTTTTAACATTCGTGAGTATACAAGCCACGGTGAATAGTCTGCTAACCATGCATATCTAAAAACTCTGTTTCCATCACTGTCGGCTCTAAAATCATACTTTTTATCAGCAATCACGAATCAGCTGCAATTTCAACTCATTTGACAGGTCGTGTGTCAAGACATACCTTCCAATATCCAATTTAGGAAATGAAGAAGTGTCAGAGACAATCACATCAGAAACAATTGCTTCAGTTGTGTTTGTCTGTTGAATTTGTACTGTTTTTCTCAATGACAATGATAAGTCAGATTCTGCAGACGACCCAAAATCTTCTAATAACGGCATTTCGGAATCGTGCGATTGCTTTACTTTTTGTTTTTTTGAGCCTGTAAAAAAAGTTCTGATATCCATCTTTAGTAATCTTGCAGTTTCTACACGTATATTATTTCACAGAAAAATTTAATTTTCTCGTGAGAACTTATGTTTATAATTTATTAAATGCATTATTATATGTTGTATTTTAGCTATTACAGCGCTAATTTGTAAGTCTTTTTAATTTCTAAGGTTTTTTTCGGCATTTGAAGCTACATAATCGTAGTAGGATACATCCGTTTTGTTTATCTAGAAACCTACTTGCCGTGTTGTCACAGTAAGATGTGAAATGAAATTTTCTCACTTAAAAACAAACAAAATAGGAATCAAACATCTAGTAACGAAATAAAAAATAAAAGTTTCTTTAAAATATTTATTTATATTCTAAGAACATTAAAACAGATGAATAATACTTTATTTTGTAGTTATGTGTCGTAAACATGTTTAATATAATGCGCACCGATCAGGAATCTATATATATAATTCTCTTCGTGGTCGGACCCTGCGAGACAAGCTGCAAGTATGTTCAACAGATACTAATTTTAGAATTAGAAAGCAGCGCACCAAAGTACTCTACCAATGCATCAAAAGGTGTGCAAATTAAATATGCGCTGTAAAAAAAGTATATGACGTCATTGTTTTCGCTGATATTTTAATTTTGGAAAAAGGGAACAATGTACAAAGTTATAAAATACTTTGTGTACAGTTCAGAAAATTTAATATTTCGTATTGATCAAACAAGGACAAGTTAGTTGGGATTTTTGAAAAAGGTGGGCGCCGTAGGCGCCCTAAAAAAGTGCATTTTTTCAAAATAAATAGATTTCAGCTGAACACTTCCGTCATTTTTTACGGGTGATACGCCGCGGGTCTCTCCAGAGTTCTTTCTTTTCATTCACTCACAGTCGTTTGCCCAAACCCACCCCATTTTGACAACTGTGTCTTTCAGGAAGTCTCCACCCGTCACTAAATCATTAGCGGCGTATGCTACGCCGCGGGTCAGCTAGTATGTTTATAAAAAGTGTTGTCAATAAAATACGCACCTTATTGCGTGACAGGAAAGTTCAATATAATACAATATAATGGAATTCTCTACCATTACACATACGTAGTATTCAAACAACCAAGTCCTTCAAGACTGCACTTAAGACACATCTTTTCAAAATTTATTTTCAAAATTAATGAAACAACATTTCTTGTAAATGATTAACGTAGCATATGCATAATGTACTGTAATTTTTGTGTTTGTTATGATATGAAAGTTAATTTAATACTTATAGGTATGTTATTTCTTTCATGTAAAGCGCTGTGAGCCCAGTTCCTTACTGGGATACAGCGCTATATAAATAATCAATTTATTATTATTATTATTAATACGCACCACGACACTATATCAAAATTAATATGATACATAGAGATAAATAAAATAATATAAAAATTCAATAATTTAATTACAGTACATTCGATCGACCTGCAATTTTGATACACCATTTTTATCATCCGCACGAGTCTGCCTGCAAAATTTCAGCTCGCTAGCTTACTAGTAAGTGGGTTGAAAATCGATCCAAAGTTATTTCGGTAAGCAATCAAGGACGGAGACACCACAAGTTAATATAAGGGATTTAATAAAAAAAAACTCCTTAAAAACACGTTTTTTGACAATAAATCCTTTATATACGAGACATAACTAAAAGAATGTTCATTGTAATTCGCAGCGCAAGACCATCCAAAAATACAATATTGTAGTTATGTGTCATAATACATGTTTAATATAATGCGCACGATCAGGAATATGTTTATAAAAAGTGTTGTCAATAAAATACGCACCTTATTGCGCGACAGGAAAGTTCAATATAATACGCACCGCGACACTCTATCTAAAAAATTAACATGATACATAGAGATAAATAAAATAATATAAAAATTCAAAATTTAAATACAGTACATGCGATCGACCTGAAATTTTAATACATCATTTTTATCATTGGCACGAAACTGCCTGAAAATGTTCAGCTCGCTAGGTTACGAGGAAGTTGGTTAAATATCGATCCAAAGTTTTTTCGGCAAGCAACCAAGGGCTCAGACACCACAAGTTAATATAAAGGATTTTAAAATTGCAAAGAATTATAGCAATTGAATTATTTTTAAAATAACAAAATAAAAAAGGGGTGGTGGTAAGCTTTATAGGAACACAGTGGTAGTACAAATTTATTGGAAACGAAGCTGGTTAACTTAAGTCGCGTGTGTTCACACCCAACAATGGAAACTTTGAGTCAAACGATCTATCAAATACAATAAAACACATGATTAAATAGTTGGGTTGTAATACAGACGTTGAACTAGTAATCATTATTCTATTGAAGTGAAGTGGATGACATTAGTCCTGGACAATACCATTACCGTGCTGAAATATGATTTCGTTTATGAACTCAGAAGAACTCTTTGATCGTTAGTCTTTCTTGTTTTGCAGCCAAGCAACTACCTAAACTAATTTAAAAGCACTTTATACCATTAGAGCCTGCTCGAGCTAAAATTGTTTTCAAGGTATATTCAATTCGTGAATTTAAACAAAAGGATATATTTTCCATAGCTTGGCTTTGTTATTAATTCCCAAGAAGAAACTATATATTTTTTAATGGAGTATAAGTCATGTCAGTTGTTCCCCCTTCTCTTGATTGTTGGGTGTCGTGAGGCTGCAATAAAAACCATTAGCGTAGGGATCACAAATAAATGAGTGGTGTGAGTTGAATATTTCACTAGTTCGTAGGGATCACAAATAAATGAGTGGTGTGAGTTGAATATTTCACTAGTTCGTAGGGATCACAAATAAATGAGTGGTGTGAGATGAATATTTCACTAGTTCGTAGGGATCACAAATAAATGAGTGGTGTGAGTTGAATATTTCACTAGTTCGTAGGGATCACAAATAAATGAGTGGTGTGAGTTGAATATTTCACTAGTTCGTAGGGATCACAAATAAATGAGAGGTGTGAGTTGAATATTTCACTAGTTCGTAGGGATCACAAATAAATGAGTGGTGTGAGTTGAATATTTCACTAGTTCGTAGGGATCACAAATAAATGAGTGGTGTGAGTTGAATATTTCACTAGTTCGTAGGGATCACAAATAAATGAGTGGTGTGAGTTGAATATTTCACTAGTTCGTAGGGATCACAAATAAATGAGTGGTGTGAGTTGAATATTTCACTAGTTCGTAGGGATCACAAATAAATGAGTGGTGTGAGTTGAATATTTCACTAGTTCGTAGGGATCACAAATAAATGAGTGGTGTGAGTTGAATATTTCACTAGTTCGTAGGGATCACAAATAAATGAGTGGTGTGAGTTGAATATTTCACTAGTTCGTAGGGATCACAAATAAATGAGTGGTGTGAGTTGAATATTTCACTAGTTCGTAGGGATCACAAATAAATGAGTGGTGTGAGTTGAATATTTCACTAGTTCGTAGGGATCACAAATAAATGAGTGGTGTAAGTTGAATATTTCACTAGTTCGTAGGGATCACAAATAAATGAGTGGTGTGAGTTGAATATTTCACTAGTTCGTAGGGATCACAAATAAATGAGTGGTGTGAGTTGAATATTTCACTAGTTCGTAGGGATCACAAATAAATGAGTGGTGTGAGTTGAATATTTCACTAGTTCGTAGGGATCACAAATAAATGAGTGGTGTGAGTTGAATATTTCACTAGTTCGTAGGGATCACAAATAAATGAGTGGTGTGAGTTGAATATTTCACTAGTTCGTAGGGATCACAAATAAATGAGTGGTGTGAGTTGAATATTTCACTAGTTCGTAGGGATCACAAATAAATGAGTGGTGTGAGTTGAATATTTCACTAGTTCGTAGGGATCACAAATAAATGAGTGGTGTGAGTTGAATATTTCACTAGTTCGTAGGGATCACAAATAAATGAGTGGTGTGAGTTGAATATTTCACTAGTTCGTAGGGATCACAAATAAATGAGTGGTGTGAGTTGAATATTTCACTAGTTCGTAGGGATCACAAATAAATGAGTGGTGTGAGTTGAATATTTCACTAGTTCGTAGGGATCACAAATAAATGAGTGGTGTGAGTTGAATATTTCACTAGTTCGTAGGGATCACAAATAAATGAGTGGTGTGAGTTGAATATTTCACTAGTTCGTAGGGATCACAAATAAATGAGTGGTGTGAGTTGAATATTTCACTAGTTCGTGTCAGAAGATATCAAATAAAAGACCTCAATTTTCATTATGTCCTTGATACATAACTTGTTTACGTCATCATTTCATAGGACGCTAACATCGTTTGGATTTTTGTTTATAGATGAAAGGCCTTAGGACAAATAGAAAAAACGTTTGAATTTGTAATGATACGAGATGCTTCAAATGTTTGTGTGGCTGTGCTTTAAATAAATTATGAAATGATTAAACATCTTTACGTACTATATGAATTCTAGTAGCATAATAATTTTTGTAATGAATTTTATTTATTTTGATATAGAGAAAACATTATTATGATATTATGAGAGTTCTAAAGTTTTATGAAATAAAGGGTGCCAATTTTAACAACAATTTTAAATATCAAGGCATTTCATAAAATTATAAAGTATTTAACATGATAAACTGAATCAACTACATAAAATCAAATAAATTCACTTGAACAATGCTTTTAAAGACAAAAGTAATCTTTAATGTCTAGGTCAAGTCATTAAAAAAGGTCTTGTTGTAGGAAATAAATACATAATTATACATTTAAATTAAGAAGTATAATAATTATCCCAATAAATAGAAGTAAAAAAAAAGATTTTTAAAAGCCACGTTTTTATAAGCGGACTAAAAAGAAGAAAATAATTTAAAACTTATAAGTTCAAGTACTTTGATTTCATATGACTAAAAACGTGGGGCGGGCGCTTATTAGGTTTAACATATGCGGCTCACTCATACTCTCACTTATAGATCTCTCTTTTGCCTTCTAAATTAGAAATCTTTAATATTTATACCAAACACCCGCCCCAGGTTTTTAGTCATATTAAATATTTTACCTCTATTTATTTTACCAAACTTCTCACAAGCGCCCGCCCAACGTTTTAAAAACATTGTGATGTGGTCGCGGGGTGAACTCACGGATGTCAATAAAAGCAGACGGTACATATTCTTATATATAGACTATAGATAAACTAAAAAGTTCAATAATTTAATAACGGTACATTCGATCGATCTGAAATTTTGATACAATGCATTGCCATTCAAGATCTATCTGAGGTAAAATTTTCAGATCTCTAGGACTATCAGAAGTGGTTTAATTTTACATTGGCAGATTTGAAAAAATCTTGGACAAACAGGAACGAAAGCGAGTTAATAAAAACGTGGTAATAAATAGAAGTAAAAAAATGATTTTTAAAAACCACGTTTTTATAAGCGGACTAAAAAGAAGAAAATAATTTAAAACTTATAAGTTCAAGTACTTTAATTTAATATGACTAAAAACTTGGGGCGGGCGCTTATGAGGTTTAACATATGCGGCTCACTCATACTCTCACTTATAGATCTCTCTTTTGCCTTCTAAATTAGAGATCTTTAATTTTTATACAAAACACCCGCCCCACGTTTTTAAATCCCTTATATAAACTTCGCGGCCGTCTCTGTCTGTCGTCATCTCATCATCTCTCTCATCATCTCATGGGCTGGGCGGGCGGAAAAAGAAAAGTCAAAAATGACCCACGAGCTGAAATTTGGCACACGGACCCGACTCACCTAACAATGCATCGTATCAAAATTTCAGATCGATCGATCGTACCGTAATTAAATTAATGCATTTTTAGTTTATCCTTATATGAGGTATGTAATTCAAATTCACTGTTTGTTATTGTTTTTTCCTCCCACTTCCACGTGAGTTTGAGTTGACGCCGACGGTCGTGTTGACGCCGACCGTCGTGCCGACACCCCCTCACATCCCACCCCCATTTATTAAAGACAAGGGACATCACTCGGTGTCAGTCTGTAAATATTTGAAAATAATCAATACTGTTAGTTATGTCTCATATATAAGGGGTTTATAGTCAAAAACTATGTTTTTACGGGTTTGTTTTATTAGTCCACTTATAACAACCTGGTTAATTTTTTTTTCGACCTCTATTTATTTTACCAAACACCTCACAAGCGCCCGCCCAACGTTTTAAAAACATTGTGATGTGGTCACGGGGTGAACTCACGGATGTCAACAAAAGCCGACGGTACAGATTCTTATATATAGACTATAGATAAACTAAAAAGTTCAATAATTTAATAACGTTACATTAGATCGATCTGAAATTTTGATACAATGCATTGTCATCCAAGATCTATCTGTGGTAAAATTTTCAAATCTCTAGGACCATCAGAAGTGGTTTAATGTTACGTTGGCAGATTTGAAAAAAATCATGGACAAACAATGCCACAGGAACGAAAGCGAGTTAATAAAACGTGGTTAATAAAAAGGAATATAAATTTATTTTCACAATTATAGTGACTTGTTATTTTCCCAATTATAGTGAATTGTTATTTTCACAATTTTAGGGACTTGTTATTTTCACAATTTTAGTGACTTGTTTTAATGCATCGAAACCGCATACACTTAAAAATACCAAGTCGTTTTTTACTTCAAGAAACGTTAGTAAGGGTCATGTTTTATCTATACAGACGCTTCAGCTATTCAGAAGATTATTGCGCGCACAGACCGTGCCGGGCTGTTGGCAAGTGACGCCGCGTTCACAGGCCATGGCTATGAGGGTTCCACTCATTACCCAGCCTCATTTGTTTCCCTAACTAGTGTTAGGTACCCATTCGAAGCTGGGTGGAATCAAAAACATCCTTGTCCCCGGGAACAAATCCTTGCCTTCACATGGATTCGAAGCCGTGTCCATTGGTACGCCAGCCGATGGTCGCGGATTCGAATAGAAACATATTAAAAAATAAAACAAAAACAAAATAAAAACAAAAACAACATCAACAACAAACAAACAAACACGTTATTTCATAATACCTTTATTTTATTTAAGTAGCGTTTCTCCTTCTATGTAGAGTGTGTTCATCTTTACAAAACGAGAAGCATCGCTCGAATCGTTCATATTGTGAAATTATAATCGAATGCTAATTTAAAGAAATGAGCTGACAGTCGAATATTAAAAAAATGTGTTTGCATTGTATCAGATATAAAAACCCTGCAACTCTGTCTTCATTTAGTTTTCATTAAGGAGCTTTCCCCCACTAACTTAGGTTGGGGATGGGCAACATGAAATATTTCGAATAGAAGAAGTTTGATACAATCACTTTTTTGTAAAGGAGGTAAAATACATGTTTACAAAATCTTCCCGTCTCCAATATTTAAAAAAAAAGGAAATAAATCCAATTTGTTTGGTTTACGTCGAATTAACAGCCGCTAAATACTTGATGCTTAGTTAAAAAGTACCGAAAAGATTCATCAAAGCAACTGTCATGAATGCGCCAGAAGCTCTCCCATGCTTGTGTTGTGTTTTAATTCAGTTTCGTGTCCCATCTTAAAGCTTAATTTACAAATCATATTTAGAGTTAATTTAAAAAAAAATAATTTAAAGTAATTTGTGTTCCTTGTCACGTATCATCCACTATTCCATTTTCAAACTTTCATGAAATAATACTAAAGGAAATAAATGAGGTTAGTTGGCGCTAAATTCATAATTTTAGCTATCACAGCTAAAAATAGCCTAAAATTTAAAAAAAATGTAAATAAATTATAAGAAAGCAAACGTTTTTCTGAAAAAAAAACGTATTTAATATGTAGAAACTCGGGCTGGTACTGATTTTTTTTCTCCTTCGATTAATCGGGAGAAAGTGTAATTTCAATTAATTATATTTTTATAGCGCATATATAGATCCCGTTCAATTGCGATTCATTATTTCGCGAAATCGGTTAAGTCGCAGTAATTCCATTGTTCCCAAATTTTGCGACCTCACACAGCAAATTCGTTCTGCTATGCCAGCAATAAGGAAGAAAAACCTTTTTGTTTACGTATGCACGTTTAAATAAATAATAATAATACGAGGGAAAAGGATGTAAGGGTAAAAAAATATAAATGGTTAAGAAATTAGAAACAAAAAATGTTAGAAATATTTTCTTGAATTTTAATCGATCAAATTAATTTTAGTTAATTAAACTTTTTAACGATAAATCGATTAATTAATCGTTAATTCCCACGCTCTAGTAGAAACCCAAATGTTTATTGAGTAATGATAATATATATGACAGTAATAAAAAAATAATTAGAAAATAATCAAAAGTTCATTGATTAAATTTTGTGGAAAATAGGTGACATAAAATTTTACAAATTAACTAAGCTTATTTAAGTTTTACACAATTTTAGTATGCAATTTGTCGTTTTAAAGGCGCGTAATATCGCGAAACTTTATTTTGTTAATTTTGTCTCGAATGCAATAAAAATCTTCTTTCTAATAAAATCAAAAATATTATGTGATTTTTATTGTTAAAAACATGCCTATCAACTATCAACACACATTTCAATAATTCAAAATTTAAAAAAATATTTATCTTCTAAGACCAACTTCGTCTGTCACAAACATAGTTGTAAACATCCTTTCCGCCCGTACGGATACACTTTTTCCTAATGCTCCATTACTTGGATATGGAAAAGGCCTGAATGTATTTATTAGGGGCTCGAAAATATTTAAAAACGTTCTCTAGCCAGGGTGCTCAAAGTAATGCTTTCATTGAAAAAAAAATATTCCAAATAAAATTCAAGACTAACAAGAGTAACTCCATTAGTTAAATCATTAAACCACGAAACACTAGAGGATAGATGAACAAAATCAAAGTAGTAATAATACATAATGCAATTAAATATAACTTTGAAATAAAACACATAGATAATCTAATACAACCCCCAGATATACGCAGGGATAAGAGCACTTTTCTTGTACCGTATGCAAGAACAAAGACATACAAATTCTCGTTATTTCCGTCCGAGGTTGGAACATGAAATGGGTTGCCTGAAGAAACCAGGGAAAGAAACACTCTATTAATTTTAAAATTATAATAAAAATGTAACAAAAGACGTAAACCATGGATGAGCTAGGGACGCAATAATCTTCTTTATGGAATGAGCGTCAGTAACAGATATAATTTTTAAAATCATTTTCTGGTTTTAGTTGGTTTACTATTTCGTTTCTGCGGCATACTAGTAACGATGTATGATTCAGTGGGAAGTCAAATTCGTCTGTGTAACTTCTCCTGCTAGATCTCCAATTATAATATATATGTACCATAAACATCCACCTTTTGTGGGAGGAAGTATAAGTTTATCTTGATATAATTCATGTATTTAATTTCTTGTATTTTTATTAAGACGCAGACTCGTGGTTTTATTCTGTACTCTTACTCTCCACCAATTGACTGCCAGGACTTAACACGGTAATAACAAAAGCTAGAGTTTAAAACTTTATTTAACCAGTGCCTCCAGACACCGGTTAAACGTCACACTTAACCGAAGTGAACAATGACCGTCAAGAGGATGCTCTTGCATCGAGTTTTATTTCTCATTGTTTTCATACAAATTTCTATCGCGTGGCCTCCGGATTACAACTATGTTGGTTACGATTGCGAGCCTCATGTTAAGGTCTACCTCCACTCTGAGTGGAACAAAACAACGTCACCATCTGTCTACCAGGCCAGCTACTGCTCCATGAGGTTCCGCGGTGGGGAACGGGTTAGAATGGGAAGAGTCGAGAAATGTTGTGAGGACTTAAATTGTATCGACTGCAGCTGCACGAGACCTGAATGTGAATACAATGGTATTTGTTGTCCGGATATTTCCATTGAGTACAATCCAATTGTAGAATATGAGAATAAAATCACACACGTCGATGATGTTTTCGGTGTGCGTCAAGATGATCAATATTCGACATCGTATATTGATTGTCAAAATCGACTTTTCAACTACAGCAGAGATGTTGTCGGATGGTCCAAGTTGGGATGTAAATATACGGACTTTGAATCGAACTTACAGTATATTTGATCATGCTTCAAAGACTTTACAGGAAACGCAGAAATCGTCCGAAAATGCCAGGACCTTTTCACACAAGCGAGCTTACCATAGATATTTTCACTTTTGTTATTGACATTGCAACAAGTGTTGTCTACCGCAACAAGTACTGTGCTATTTGCAACAGAGCCATCACGGTAAGAGCTTATGTTTATTATAATACTCGAGTATTGTAAAAATAAATAAATTTAACCTATAAGATGCCCATTAATGTGTAACTTGAATTTAAATAAAGGAATACCGTATATTGCGGCGTATAAGACGACTTTTAACCCCTAAAAACTTCTCAAAAGTCCGGGGTCTGAACGTATTATAAGCCGGGTATCGTCTGAACATATTTGTACCTGTTCATACAGTACAGCACCAGTACCATAATACAGTACAGTATACAAATGGCTAACAGTCAAGACCCCATCATGTCTCCACCAGCAAGGCGAAAGATATATGAAGCCAGTTTCAAATATAAAGCGTGTTGGAAGAGGGGTGGTCTGAAACGGCGAAAACAGATTAAAACCAAATTTAACCTGAAAAGTAGGGGGGGGGGTTGTCGTCTTGCACACGCCGTCGTCTTATACTTCGGAATATACGGTAATTAATTTTTATCTTCGTATATTCGTATAACGGTTAATTTCTGTAACTAGAGTTGCCTTCTTACTTATTTAAAAACCCTCATTATTCTCTTCAGTACAAAAGAATTTATTACATCGTATACTCACTGTTAATTTCGACCTCTAAAATTTGACATTTTTAACAATAATGCGAATATTTTCTTGATTCCAAGCCCATACAGTTACCCATATACACCTTTTGTAAGAATTTCATGTCCGTTTACCGAGCAACTGACCAAGACGAGTTTCTGCGAGGCGCCCTAAAGGTTAAAGTGTGTTGCTCAGTCAGAAGAAATTTACCACCAGGAAAATTCACATTTTCGTGCCATACAGTTTTTTATTGGTAGGTAACATACCATTAACAGGTAAGTAACACTTTGTGGGTTATTTTCAAATTAGTGTGCTTGTATGTATGTAATGAATGTCTGTTTCTTCATTTTACGGTCAAACTCATTTTCTTAACTCTGTACTTTAATAAGGTTCTCTTAAACGTTTCTACGACCAGGTCAGAGCCCGTGTCCAGTTGTGACAGTGCTCCACCAGAATGGAAATACGATGCAGACGTCGTCAAAGCGTGTCATGACCTAAATGACACAATTAACATCGTCTGGTCTTCAGAAACCGAGCAAAATTATAAAAACGTGTTTTGTGCGATGTGCAACATGGTATGTGGTTGTTGAAATACTTCGGAACATATAATTTTAAGGTATATTTTTCGTTGTGTTGCCAATGTTATGTCAACATGCCCAGGTCTAGTCGAGCAGACTAATCGTGGAAATTGAGCTGCAAAAACCAATTTGGTGACTCAAATGAAAACGGAGCATTGCCCAACCAACTCTTACATAAGTTTCTTATTAACGATTTTGACGGAGAATACATTTTGCATTTTTTCTACATGCATTTGTATATGATTATTGAAAATTCAACAACCATAAGTTTAGTCAGGGGTGTAACAAGTTGATGACAATGAGGGTTCATGTCCCGTGATAGACCTTTAAAAAATGAAAGAAAGATGAACTGAAAAACAAATATGATAAAGTAATACGGGAACGTCACATCAATGCCTTGGAACATGTAATTCTTTCCTTTGTTTGTGAGTATCCCATGTGGTAAGGACTTAAACTAAATTTGTGATTTCTATGTGAGCATAGAATAATTGAAAAATATTATTACCGTCATTTACCGGTAGCGTTTACAAAATTTACAGCAGAAAATTTAAGAAATCCAAGTCGCCAAGGTATGTAAAATTATAAAATTTTTAAGTTTACTTTTTAAATATTGTAAATGTACCGGTAGAAATAGTTTTTAAACGGGATTACTTTTAGTGTAGCTGTCTCAGAACACACAACACAGGCCAAAGCTTAGACTAAAAAAAAATCAGGCCACACGTTTAAACAATCAGTAGCGTAGCTAGGGTTGGCGTCACCCGATACGTTAAATTCATGGTACTAGACGCCCCGTGGCGTAGCATACGCCGCAGACTTGCTCATGGAGAGTGCAAAGAAAGTGTAGAAATAACGGACACAAACTACAGCACGAAGAAATCATAACAACGCGAGTGAAGGTCGGTTTGGGGGGGGGACTGCCAACTCATTGTTGGTTTCGAGACGTTTGCAGGCGAAATTCGTTACACCCCTAACTTCTATGAAGTCAGCTATAAAACGATAATCGGTTTAAAATCAGAGTTACATAATTGATAATCGATTAAAAACAACAACAAAAAACAGCAACACGCAATTAACAACCCTAAACATGACTAACCCTCGATAGGGTCGGCGAATCACAGTTTATGTTTAAGGGATGGTAGTATTAAATGATCTGACCAATGATAGAGGACTTAATCTCCTGGAATTTGCAAGATATAACAACCTCCTGCTAGCTAACACAATTGGCCAACATAAAAAATCCAGAAGATGGACTTGGCACAGCCCCGACGGGGAACATAGTAACCAGATAGATTACATACTGGTCAGAAAACGATTCAAATCGTGCATTAAAACAGCTAGAACTAGAAGTTTCCCTGGAGCAGATATTGGCAGTGACCATAATCTGGTGCTGATGACCTTACATCTCCACCTGAAAAAGATAGCAAAACAAGGCAATCCACGATTACGCTTTGACCTGGACAAACTGAAAGACCCAGAAATCGCAGAAGTCTTCAGGGCAACCATTAGAGGAAAATTTGCTCCACTCACCACACTATATGAGTCAGAAACGGACATGGGCATAGACCTAGTCACTGGAACCTTCAATACCACAATAATTGAAGCAGCAAAAGATGTACTTGGAAAGAAGCGAGCAATTAAAAGACCATGGGTCTCCTCTAATATTCTGGAACTATGCGACGAAAGAAGAAAACTTAAGAGCGTAAAGAATACTGCAGAAGGAGCACCCAGATACAGAGAAATCAATAAAAAGATCAGGAAAGATATGGTAAAAGCAAAAAAGGAATGGATAGAACAACAATGCTCTGACATCGATGAAAATCTACTAAGGAATAACTCAAGAAAGGCTTACAAAATTGTTAAAGACTTGACATCCACCAAACAAGGTCGTATCTCAACCATACAAGATAAATCCGCAAAATGTATCACAGAAGAACAAGAATATCTCAGAAGATGGACCGAATACTTTTCTGAGCTGTACAATGAAGACTCCAAAGGCGATGCGTCAGTGCTCGACTGGCCAAAGTCAACTAACACAGACATGCATTCTATTCTCCGCGACGAGGTGGAGCAGCCTTTACAAAAATTGAAGAAGGGGAAATCAGCTGGAGCGGACAACATTCCGGGCGAACTGATTCAAGCAGGAGGTGACCCCATAATAAACATCCTAACTAACATGTGCAATAAGATCTGGCAGACATGAAAATGGTAAACCCCCTGGACGCAATCGTTGGTTATCACGCTCCCAAAAAAGGGTAATCTACAGATGTGTCAAAACTACCGTACAATCAGCCTGATTAGTCCCCCCCAGCAAAGTCATGCTTATGATCATATTGAACAGACTGAAACCACAAGCAGAGCAAATCATTTCAGAAGAGCAGGCGGGCTTCAGAGCAGGAAGAAGCACAAAGGAGCAAATCTTTAACCTGCGAGTTCTCTGTGAAAAACATCTCCAACACCAGAGTGACCTCTATCATGTCTTTGTAGACTTTAAAAAAGCGTTCGACAGAGTGTGGCATGCGGCACTGTGGGCAACTATGCACAAATTCAACATAAATGCAAACCTCATTGAGGGGATCAAGAACCTTTACAACAGAGCAACCAGCGCAGTACTCTTCAACAGCAAGCTGGGAGATTGGTTCAAGACCACTGTTGGTGTCAGACAAGGATGTCTACTTTCCCCCATCCTCTTCAACCTCTTCCTTGAAAGGATCATGACAGATGTGCTAGAAGACCCTGTCGGAACAGTCAGCAGCGGAGGGAGAAGTATAACCAACCTACGCTTCGCCGATGACATTGACGGCCTAGCTGGTAGCGAGGACGAACTAAAAGAATTCCTCGCAAAGCTAGAGAAAACAGCAAAGGTATACGGCATGGAAATCAATGCAGAAAAGACCAAGGTCATGGCAAATAGTAAATTCAAAAGTGAACTTCAGATAAACGGGCAAAAACCCGAAGAAGTCTCCACCTTCAAATATCTAGGGGCCATAGTATCCGAAGAAGGCTCAAAACCAGAAATTCTTGCCAGAGTAGCCCAAACAATGGCAGCATTGAGTAAATTAAAGCACATCTGGAAAAGTAAGAAGCTCTCCCTGAGATCAAAGATCCGGCTAATGCGCTCTCTGGTGATGTCGATCTTTTTGTATGGTTGTTAGGCTTGGACGCTCACTGCAGACCTCCAAAGAAGAATCAATGCGCTAGAGATGAGATGTTTCAGAAAGATATTGAACATCTCATACACAGCGCACATCACAAACGAAGCGGTCCGCAGCACAATAAGTACTGTCATTGACCCCTACGAGGACCTACTCACATCAATTAAGAAGAGGAAATTACGATGGTACGGACACGTGCCAAGAACTGGAGGTCTCGCAAAAACTATATTGCAAGGCACAGTCCAGGGAAGAAGGAAAAGAGGCAGACAAAAGAAGAGATGGGAGGATGATATCAAAGAGTGGACTGGCCTGTCATTCAGCGACTCTCAAAGGGCAGCACAGGACCGGGACAAATGGCGTGTGTTAGTGAGCAGTTCACGATGATGCCCCAACGAACCAACAACGGGTTAAGGGATAGTTCAAGTTCAAGTTCAAGTATTAAATGGGAGGCGGGTAACAACAACCTCAGTTTGCTTGTCTCCATGTTAACTCGCAATTTTTTTTACCTACTTTGAGCTGCTTTTTGTGTCTGTACTCTCAACCCCCCTCCCCCAAATCCGTTCTTTGCACTGTCTATTATGAGCAAGTCTGCGGCGTATGCTACACCGCGGGTCTCTCCAGAGTTCCTTCTTTTCATTCACTCACAGTCGTTTGCCCAAACCCATCCCATTTTGACAACTGTGTCTTTCAGGAAGTCTTCATCCGTAACTAAATCATTAGCGGCGTATGCTACGCCGCGGGTTCAGTTAGTATTGGCAACAAAGGGGTAAAAGAACGGGCACATACAGACAATTTTAAAAATTAAAAAAAACAAACAATTTTTTCGCTGGGGCTTAAACCCAGGACCATCGACATATGAGGCGGACGTGATAACCAGTACACTACGAATCTCACATTTACTGAGAAGGAACAATGCAACTGAACGCAAGTGCATTATTGCCACACACTCCCACCCCCCCCCCTTTTTTAAAAATCCCTTATATTAACTTCACGGCCGTCTCTCTCTCTGTCGTTCTGTCGTCATCTCTCTCTCTCTGTCTTGGGCGGGCGGAAAAACAAAAGTAAAAAATGACCCACTTCCCGTTATCCGATCGAGCCGAAATTTGGCACACGGACCCGTCTCACCTAACAATGCATGGTATCCAAATTTCAGATGAATCGAACGCACCGTAATTAAATTAATGCATTTTTAGTTTATCCTTATATGAGGTATGTATTTCAAATTCACAGTTTGTTATTGTTTTTTTCCCCTCGTGAGAGTTTGAGTTGACGCATTGACGCGACCCATCGAAGTACCGGCGTGCTTTTGTTTACATTTTACGTGTCACGCTGAGCTCGGTGAAGCGATCGGTGACCAGACTTTTCCCCTTCCCCCCCCCCAAACCAGGGTTATGCAGCAAAGTTGAGTTAAGACAGATTCAGTCTGTAAATGTTTGTCGCGTTTGAAAATAATCAATACTGTTACTTATGTCTCATATATAAGGGATTTATAGTCAAAAACTTTGTTTTTACGGGTTTGTTTTATTTTCATTTCATCCCACCACGCTTGCCAACAGTGTTTAGTTACCCCGAGCGAGGGTGATTCGTCATGCTCGGTTGCAGATACTTGCAGCTTGCTTGCGTCGCATGGTCCCATGAAGAGAATTATATATATAGATTGAACTCCCGCCTAATTACTGACTTCCACAGCGGATTGCTGCAGAATACATGGAGATTGTGTAGCTTTACATTATCTAAGAAATGCACGAACAACTCCTGCCTTTTCCACACACACACACGCACACGCACACACACACACACACACACACACACACACACACACACACACACACACACACACACACACAAACACAAATACACACACACACACACATTGCCCTCATACATCAACAACTGTTTTTATACACAAGTGATGAGAAACACAACAAAATGATGCACTTTATTTTGGATGAACAAATTGTTTAAAATTAAAGCAAAATAATTTAAATATTCAGTAAGCAGTTCAAGGCATTTGTTACGCCCCTGAGATGGTGTCAAATTGTGTAGTCCTCACCCTCCTCATATCTCTCTAGCTACGCCTCTACCATTAACAGTGCTAAAAGTAAACACGTGTGACTATTACAATTCTGGTATTTTTAGGGATCATTTTGTGTTGAATTGAAATCTTGATAGTTGAGGATTTATTTTGGGAGAGACATTATGTTACAGGGTAGGGGAGAATTTATATTAAACAGCAGGAGCATATTCTCTTACCTGGAGGATTTATTATAAAATAAATCCGCCGGGGGGATTCTGTATTGGGGAGGATTTGGGGGGGGGGAGACTCTGTATTGGGGAGGATTTATTTTGCAACACAGTCATAGCAGCATAACCTCTGAAACAGGAGTACATCTGTGGACTTCGTGCCTCGTAGACATGGGTGGGGAGGCCAGGGGGACAAGAGAGTCCTACACTCAGACAATGTTGAACATCACAGCTTGGAAGATGCAGCAGGTTGCCAATGTGTTAGCAAAAGATTTGAGAAAGTAATCTCAAGGTTTTAGGTTATGCTTAGGATGGTTATATAAAGTTCATGTTTAGTTAGTTTTTAGATTATGCATAGGGTTAAGTTCAGTTAAAGTTTAAGTTTAATTAGGTTTCCGTTAGTCTTCAGGTTAATTTTCACGGTAGGCTTAGTGATAATTGATTTAGGTTAGGTCAATGCTTAGTCAGGTTTAAAGTTGTGCATGGTGCTGGTTAATTATTAGGTTAAAGTTTAAGGTTAAGGGAATGAAAGTGACAGAAACTAGAGGCACCTCTCACCTGCACTCTATGCACTCACACTTCTCATTAATGTGCTATAGTATTTTGAAATGGGTCATGAAGTATTTATGTACTAAGTTTGGTCAAGATTCATTCATTTACCCAGTAGCCAATGTTTAAAATAATTTTTGTATAGCTCATAATTGGAAAACAGTTCTTTTGAGACCCTGACCCCTAATGATTGGGTTATTGCGATTTCGATTGCTAAAATTAATTTTGAAACGGCCATGATTTTTGTGTGCGTCCAGCTTGGTCTAGATCCACATATCTACCCAGTTTGCAATTTAAAAAAAAAGTTTGTCCTTATATTAGCTACATTAGAAAAAAATAAATAGGCCGCCGGCCCCAAAGGTAAATAATGCGGAACCCCTCTAGCTTTCAAACTGCAAGATGATGGATACATGTGCCAAGTTGTGCCAAGTCCATCAATCCATTAAAAAAATTATGTGACACAAAATTCGCACGCCCGTCCGTTTTGTCTTTTATATGTATATTTATACATGATTACTTGACCCGCGCGTTGCAACAACTTCAGAAGAAAGGAAATTCCAAGAAACCAATGACTGGTTATATAAGAAAAGAAATATGCAAGAAACCTTTGGAAAAGTGTACTAAGCAACTTCACAAAGTTTCATGGCGATCGGATAATTACAATAATGTTTAAAGAGCTTACATATGAAAAAAGAAAATTAAGGCCCCCCACCCCGGCCCCCAATGAGTGATAATTTACAAAATAATATATTGCCATTGCACTCAACCACTTCCCGAAGTATCATGGCGATCGATTGAATAAAATAATATTTATAAAGCTTATATCAGAAAGATATATAGGCTTGGTCATTATTTACCGGAAGTCTAATAATAGACTCGATCTATAACTAGGTCACCGCCTGAGGTGCCGTAAGGTCAAGTAGTGAATATTTATTCATAACTATTAGAGGGAATGCGCTCATTGAAATTATCTAAAACTTGTTCAAAAGCTTGATTTTTATAGAATTTTAAAGAAAAATATAAGGTCATATTATTTGATATATTATAATAATGCGAAATAGAGCTTCCTTGCGAGAGTGAATTTAATATTAATATGTAAATATACAGACTATACTTTTTTTATTTTTTAGTTCATTCGCTCATTCGTCCGAGAATTTTATACATTCAAATACTATTTACTTCTAAAACGTATGATGTAATTATAATTAAAATCATAATTTTAGTGTAAGTTTATTACTAATAAATACTAAGGCATATATAATTTATATGAACCAACGAAAACAATTTATATTAAATATAAGTTTGTTAGCACTAGTGACTAGTACTAGTGGTGACGGCCGGAACGACCGCTTACACTTTCACTCATCTTAAATAAACTCTTAGGCCTATGCTTATTTATTTAAATATCAATAGATGGTTATATTATGTAATATTATATTATGCGAAATGGAACGTCCTTGGGAGCATGAATTATGTAAATGAATTATAATTAGTGACAGAGGCGTCACTAGGGTTGGTGTCACCCGGGGCGGTAGCTCATGGTGTCACCCCTTCACGACTGAAGGGGCCGTCCATAAATGACGTCACGCGAGGTTGCCGATTTTTACCCCACCCTCCCCCAGTGTCATACTTTGTCACAAAAACTTAGACCCCACCCCTTTTTTACGATATGACGTCACAAAGCTTTGACACCCCTCCCCCAAGCCGTATTTTCTCAATACAAATTAGCATGTTGCAAATTATTTTTTGTCATTTAAATATGTAATTAGGGTAAGTCTGCACTGTAATATCGTAACACGCATGAAGTCATTGAAAACTTAATTAAATAAATGGTAAACAATCAAATATTTAAGTGGAACTTTTATTTAAAGTTTCACGTTTTTGACGTGACGTCACATTTCTTATTAAACAACCCCCTCCTCGTACCACATCGTCACAGATGCGTGACCTCCCCCCTATGGCGGATTAAAAAGGGGGGGGGTGCTGAACGGGCTAAAGCCCCCAATAGTTTAAGGGCCCCAAAACTTTTTATGAATTATAGTGTATAATAAAGATGCAGGCCATTATGTTTGTACGAATCCCTGAAAATGCCTTGGACAGTCATACGGCAATGCTGCAAATGAGTAGGAAAAATAACGGAAACCAGGCTATTCTTCGTGAGAAGTGCATTGTAGCTCATTATGTGCCGTGCACAGCTCATTCCTTTAATTTGGTTGGGAAAAGAGCAGTAGGTTGTCCTACTGCGGTCAGATTTTTTTGTCTTCTGCAAAATCTTATACCCGACTTGTTGCATCTACTCATCGTTGACAGGTACTTCAAAAGCATATGAAATTAATACATGCTAACAAAGCCCTGTCTGACACAAGATGGTCAGCCTGACATTATGCTGTAAGGTTTGTTAATAGCTCATACCATGAGAATATCGCAGCACTGGAAGAATTAGCAACGAATGAAAATCAGCCACGTGACTGCCGACTTGAAGAAGAAGGATTTCTGAAGGAAATTAAACAACTGGAAGTCGCTATTTTACTTGAAATTTGGGAAACAATTATAGAAAGGAAGTCTCTCATTGAGTTTGTTGAAAAAAAGCATTCTTAATTTGATTCCTATGAAGACAAAGGAAAGGAAAAGTCAGTGGTAAAAACAGTGTAAACAATCTTCAATGCTATCAAACAAAAAAGAAAGCGCCAGTTTGATAAAGGAGCATCAACAAAACAATATTCTCCTGGAGAAAAAAATATTCAAGATTGAGGTATTTCTGGTAACCATTGACAAACTTTCTTAAGCCCTACAACATTGGTTAGGTGCATATAAATACATCCATGAGAAATTTGGCTTTCTTACAAACCTAACTGAGCTCAGCACTTTCGCCACCCGATGGGCAGCAGCAAAGTTAATGGAAGAACATTCAAGTGATTTCGAAGAATGGGGTCGGGTAAATCCGAAGCAACCGTTTCGTCCCCCTCAATTTACTAGCAACGCCATCGAGCGGTGCCGATTTAGGGCCAGGAGCGCAGTACAGATTAGCAAAAAGTGCCGCGAAGAACGCATTGGACGCCAGCTCTGAGGAAACCTTCCAGTGGGGGTTGCACCCTAGGTAGGTCTTTGATGATCCCCCGGTCTGTGGTGGTCCTAACCATGGAGACCCGTGTGCTTTGCCGGGATGGCGCCAAAGTGGTAGAGGGTCGTAGTAGGAAATTCCACCACCTCCTTGTGAGGGCAACTTAGTGGGAGGCATCTTCGACTGTATGTCCTGGATGCCCTGGTGGCCGCTTCAGAAGCGACTGCTTTTTTTTTGTCCTCAGCTGTTACGTCCCTTTGGTTCATTGTGGGTAGCTATGGCAGCATCATCCGCAAAAAGCATGTCCCTAATGACTGACAGACACAGATGGAGACAATCGTTGACTGCCGGGCTTGAAGCATGAAAAAGAGACCTGCGACAGGTCGCAGACGCGGACCGCCAAAAGAGGAAAAGGAGAGCTAACCAGCAACCACATGTGCTGCCTTTCAGTGCCAGAAGTGCGGCAAAGGCTGCCATTCGCGAGTGGGCTTGTACAGCCACAGCAGAAGCTGCAGGGCCATGCGCGAGGATCCCACAAGGGCACAGAATCTTCCATCATCTCACGAGACATAAGGAAAGCCAACCAATGTCCCTTTGGTGGCCAGGTGGCTAAGGGGGTCTTCCGGGAAGACCCATATAGAGCACTTGGCTCGGGGCTTCTGATTTTCTTCCACATATAGGTTCATGAGTGATTTCGAAGACTGCTTACCTTCAGAATTAGTCCAATTTTCAGAACTCTTAAAAATGTTATTGTCCAGCCCCAGGGTAAGGAAAAGCAATTAGCACAAAGCGAAACTCAAAAAACTTGCACAGAGCTAAAAATGTTGCTGCTTTTGAATGAGCTATATTTGACACAGTCTTTACAAATGTACACATCGCACTTCGCATCTATCTTTCAATGATGACATCAAACTGCAGCTGAGAGCGATCCCTTTCAAAGTTGAAAAGAATATATAATGAGTTAGAATTTGCATGGGACGAAAAAGGCTGAATATGCTCTCTATAATGAGCATTGGAGTGGAACTTGTAAGCTTACTCAGCTTTATTGACTTGATTGAAAACTTCGCCATTTGAAAAATTCGCAAACGAAAGTTGTAGGTTGAAATAATAATCATACATATTTTTCAATAATTTTTGTTATTTCAAATAGTGAAAAGAATTCGTTACCTCATGAATGTTTTTTTTTAAATACGGAATAACGCGTTATACTATTCTTTACGGGGGCGCGTTCGTAAGCATTAAACAGCGTAAGTCGGGATGGGACCGTCGTAACCGGAGGACTACCTGTATATAAACATGCATATCTATGCTTTCACGCCTTTAATAAATATATATATAAAAAATATTAACTCAAAGACATTGAAATCATAATTTTCCTCAAGAAAAACATCAACAAAGAAAACACATCTTTTGGATATTTTTCTTTTTTTTTGGTGGTGATAAAAATCGTATTCCCCCCACCCCACTGTGGTGGAGGGAGTCGTGAGGTGGGATTCGTTCATGCTGTCGGTGTGTCCAAGCCCAAATGGCTTTATATCTTTTTAAACAGAAGACACTTCCTCTTTCATTCCAGCCTTTTTTAAAGATCTCTCTGCTGCGACTATTTCTTTTCTTTTTTTCCTAATTTGTTTTAATGTTGTTCGTGTGTTGGGACTGTTTTATTATTGCAAGTTAACTGATATTTTTTTAATAAGAATTTTCGCGTTTAACGTATTTCATTGTATTTCTTAACTTCTTTCTAGATTAATTTTTTTTCATCTTTTGTTTTCTGACATAAAATCGTACACAGTAAAATTTTAGGCTCGGGTGTCACCCCCTGATGGGTGTCACCCGGGGCGGCCCGCCCCCCCCCCGCCCCCCTAGTGACGCCACTGATTAGTGACTCTGCATCTGCTGAGGCTCTAACTCTATTATCTAGTAATAAGTTAGTAGTAACTAGTTCTAGTTGCTCGTTCGTCCATGAAGTTTATTCTTTCATGCTATGATGTAATTATAATTAAAGTCATAATCTTAGTGTAATTTTATTACTAATAAATACTAAGGCATCTATAATTTATATGAACCAACGAAAACAATTTATATTAAATATACGTTTGTTAGCACTAGTCTAGTACTAGTGGCGACGGCCGGAACGACCGCTTACACTTTCACTAGTTGCTCGTTCGTCCATGAAGTTTATTCTTTCATACTATGATGTAATTATAATTAAAGTCATAATCTTAGTGTAAGTTTATTACTAAAGGCATATATTTTTATAAGGCAAGGGCCAAGGAAAACAATATTAAAATACATATATGTTAATAATTGACTACGCTAGGACTAGTGTTTACCGTAGTTACGAATATGAACGCTTACACTCATCTTTAAATAATTTAAAATACTATGTTACGGCTTATTTATTAAAGTTTTAAGTCTTCGACATTTTAATAACTTTTTTCGGCTGCAAAACTGAGTGAGAAGAAATATATTTTTTGTCCAAATTAGCACCTGGAACATCGTTTTCAGATAGCACTATAACACTATTAAACACACTGTTGCTAGCCATGTTTGAGAAAGTTTGACCTTACTGACAACGAAGAGCCTAAAAATAGATATGATCGAATGGCCTATGACGCGTTGGGGTCACAGAAATGATCAAGCCTATTAGGGGTCATCGTTCCAAAACGGTGGAAGAAGTTAAAAACTCCTGTATATTGAAATCTGGGTCATAATTAATATGTATGTTAATCTTTGTCTAGGTCGTGTAAAACTAAATAGGGAATAACGTATTGTAGGTTTTCGAAAAATAAGACCGCCCCCCCCCCGGCTTAAAGGAATGGATCTTAGGATTTCAATGCCCTATATTATTTTAATATAGGTCATCAATTATTTATGTGACTATTTTGGTAAAGACCCATCTAGTTACAAAGTAGCCAAAGTTTAAACAGTTTTTTCTATAGCTCATTTTAGGAAAAGACAACATGTTGGAACCTTGGCCCAATTTTGGTAATTATTTAAAAAAGGCAAGAAACCTTCGTTCGAAGTGTACTTAACAATTTCCCAAAATTTTATGACGATCGGATGTAAAAACATAATATTTATAAAGCTTAAAAAGAAATAACGACTTTAGACCCACAGGTCTAATTGTTTCAAGATGTAAATTTCAAAACCATTGTTGATTTCAATTCAGATTATGATGGATATATGTGTCAATATTAATCAATATCAGGAAAATTTAAATGGGGAATCTATATATTATATATATAATTCACCAAAGCGAGTATGTGCAAACAAGCATGACGAATGAATCTCGCTGGGGTCGACCAATGTCTTGAGACCAACAATGGTTTTTGCGTTCACTTGCGTTGTTCCTTCACAGAATAACACGAGATTCGTAGTGTATTGGTTATCACGTACGCCTTACACGGGGAAGTCGTTCACTCGCGTTGTTTAGATATCTTCGTGCTGTAGTATGTGTCCCTTCTTTCCCCACTTTCTTTTGCACTATCCATAAGAAAGTCTGCGGCGCATGCTACGCCGCGGGGCGTATCTAGTGAAGTATTAATTGTTTAGTAAGATTAAAAAGATTTGGGCCCACTGCTATGAAGGGATGGAAACTATGGTTTCAATGCGCTATAGTTTTTAAATATGGGACATAAAGCTCCGATGTATCAAGTTTGATCAAGAACGATCCTTTACCAAGTAGCAAATAATAAAAAATATTATATAGCCCATAAAAGTTTAAAAAAAACACACGACATTTTGGGTCCCCGGCCCCTCTATGAATAGTAATGTTACCAAAAAGGTGCCATAACTCTTTGTGGAGGTTTACAACTTCCGTAAGCTTCATCTCAATCGGATGAATCAAGCTGGTAGTCAATGTTAAAAATAATATTTACACAACTTATTTAAGAAAAGAGGACATTTAGGGCCCCGAGGGTTAAACAGTGCAAGATGCAAATTTCAAAACACCTGTTCATTTCAATCTGGATCAAGCACTACAAAGCTTAATAGGGGCTATCGAGTTTTTATGTACCAAGTTTGGTCAAAATTCATCCATTTACCCGGTAGCTAACGATAAAACCCATTTTTATATAGCTCAAAAACAAAACGAAATCTCTATCCCCACCCCTTAAAAAAATTAAAAAATAAATAAATAAAAATAAAATGAGTGTTAATAAATTTATTTTTGCCATTTACAAACCCAGAAGCGAACTTAACTACCTCCCATAGTTTCACGGCGATTGGATGAATGGTGTGGTCAAGTATAAAGGACAAACAGAAACATACGTAGACATAAATATTTATATATATCATCAATATACATAATTTGCAATGCATGTCCCATCCGTCCGTCCCGTCCTTCCATCCCGTCCGTCACACTACTAATTTTAGAAAGCAGCGCACCAAATTACGGCACCAAAAATAACTCTTTCGAACGTTCCACATACAATTCTTAAATATGAACATAAATGAATAAAATAAAAATCAATATACATAATTCCCGTCGTCTGTATGAATGTAATAACGTAATGCTGTTAGGTGGCGCTGCGATCGATTTTGTTTTATAGTGCTACTAATTTTAGAAAGCAGCGCACCAAATTATAGCACCAAAAATAACACTTTTCGAACGTTCCGCATTAAGTTGTTCAATATGATAATAAATGAATCAAATAAAAATAAATAAAATAAATGAAAGTTCTGTATTACATGTATTTATTTTGAAAACTTCCATCATTTTCGTTGGGTGATACAGTAGTAAATAAAATAAATGAAAGTTCTGTATTACATTATTTTTTATTCTGATATGCATTTTTTCAAAATAAATTGATTTCAACTGAAATTTATTTATTTTGAAAACTTCCATCATATTTGACGGGTTTTACACTAGTGATTAGTGTATATATATATATATATATATATATATATATATATATATACACATACAGACATAAATACTGTAACGTCTCTTAGTGACGTATTACCTGTAAATGTGTTTTGTAGGCGTTCTCACAATACAAAAGATTTAATGCAATAATCCTCTGAAGAATTAATGTCAATAAAATAACTTTAATAAGCACATTGTGTACACAAATATAACTTTGAGGTTTCACAACGTGGAGACATCAGCCACACATTCGCAATACTCTCAGAACTCATTTCGCGCGCTTTTACACATGTGACCTCTCTGTCACTAATCGCGTGATTCTCACGTGACATATACATATATACATTTATTTAAAATAAAATAACATAATTTAAAAATATTTGACTACGAATGAAAGGAGCATGACCTTTTATTGGAAAAATGATAATCTAGCTGTCTCAATTTTAAAATATGCAATCTAATATTATTTTGACAATTGTAGATCAAAAGTTACAGTCTATACAGATACACATGGAATCGGCGTTATTATATTTTTTTTCCATTTAACATTAACTTAATCAAGCACTAGCTAAAACATTTTTAAATAAAAAATGACCCGTAAAAACAAAGCTTTTGACTATAAATCACTTATTTATGAGACAGAACTTAAGTATTTATTTTATTATGTTCCAACGCGACAAACATATACAGCCTGAAACTGAGTGAATTTCACATGGTTAAAACAGGAGATGTGGTCACCGATGGCTGGCGTGAAGTCAAGTGACCCGTAAAATGTAAACAATAGCGACTGCTACATAGTTTTATATATATAAACTAAAATGCATTAATTTAATTACGGTACGTTCGATCAATCTGCAATTTTGGTACGAAGCATTGTTAGGTAACACAAGTCTATGTGCCACATTTCAACTCGATGGCATCACGGGAAGTGGGTCATTTTTAAATCCCTTATATTAACTTCGCGGCCGTCTCATCATCTCATGGGCTGGGCGGGCGGAAAAAGAAAAGTCAAAAATGACCCACTTCCCGTGATTCGATCGAGCTGAAATTTGGCACACTGTCCCGTCTGACCTATCATCGTATTAAAATTTCAGATCGATCGAACGTACCGTAATTAAATTAATGCATTTTTAGTTTATCCTTATATGAGGTATGTAATTCAAATTCACGATTTGTTATTGTTTTTTTGCCACGTGAAAGTTTGAGCTGACGCATTGAGGCGACCCAACGAAGCGACGGGGTGCTTTAGTTTACATTTTACGTGTCACGCAGAGCTCGGTCAAGCGAATCGGTGACCAGACTTTTCCCCTCTCCCCCTCCCACCCCCCTCCCCCCTAGGGCTATGAAGCAAACTTGAGTTAAGACAGATTCAGTCTGTAAATGTTTGAAAATAATCAATACTGTTAGTTATGTCTCATATATAAGGGATTTATAGTCAAAAACTTTGTTTTTACGGGTTTGTTTTTTACTTTTGTTTTTCCGCCCGACGACGAACGACAGACAGAGAGACATAGACGGCGGTGAAGTTAATATAAGGGATTTAATAAAACAAACCTTTAAAAACAAAGTATTTGACTATAAATCCCATATAAATGAGACATAACTAACAGTATTGATTATGTTCAAACGCGACAAACATTTACAGACTGAATCTGTCTTAACTCCCATTTGCTTTATAACCCGGGGTGGGGGTGGGAGAGGAGAAAGTCTAGTCAACGATCTGTGGACCGAGCTCAGCATGACACGTAAAATGTAAACAAAAGCACGCCGGTACATCGACGGATGGCGTCAACGCGCGACTGAACTGTCACGTGAAAAAAACAACAATAAACAGTGAAATTGAATTACATTTGTTGTATAGAGATAAACTAAAAATGCATTAATTTAATTACGGTACGTTTGATCGATCTATTTTTATATGGTGCATTGGTAGGTGACACGGGTCCATGAGCCAAATTTCAGCTCGATGGCATCACGGGAAGTGGGTCATTTTTGACTTTTGTTTTTCCGCCCGCCCGACGACGAACGACAGACAGACAAAGAGAGACGGCGGTGAAGTTAATATAAGGGATTTAAAAAGTAATAATTTAATTAAACATGATTATATTTGTTGCTTTTCAAACGGGTGCAAACACTTTGTATTCCTTAGCCTTAACCCTATCTTAGGCTAAATCTATATAGAAGGTTATTGCATTCTACGCTTATCCTTGGTTTATGTGTAGTATTTCATTTTTATTACCACGTTTTTATTAACTTGCTTTCCTGTCTGTCTGTCTGTCCGAAAATTTTTCAAATTTGCCATTGTAAAATTATACGACCTCTGAGGGTCCTATAGAGCTCAAAATTGTACCACAGATAGATCTTAGATGACAATGCATTTTATAAAAATTTCAGATCGATCGAATGTACCGCAATTAAATTATTGCATTTTAAAGTTTATCTCTATATAAGCATCTGTATCCGTCTGCCGTAGTTCGATTTCACGTGCTGAGTTCACCCCGTGAGCTCATCGCCGTTGGGCGGACGCTGATGAGGTGTTTGGTAAAATAAATAGAGGTAAAAAGATAAAAAAACAACACATTTTTATTAGTGGACTAAAAAGAAGAAAATAAATAAAAGTACAAAATAATATTTAAAAACCACGTTTTTATAAGTGGACTAAAAAGAAGAAAATAATTTAAACCTTATAACTTCAAATACTTTCTTTTAGTATGACTAAAAACGTGGGGCGGGTGCTTATGAGGTTTAACATATGCAGTTCACTCATTCTCCCACTCATAGATATCTCTTTTGCCTTCTAAATTATAAATAGTTAACTTTTATACCAAACACCCGCCCCACGTTTTTATTCATATCAAATGAAAGTATTTGAAGTTATAAGGTGGCACTTCTGTCGAGGTTTAACTCTCAAATATTCTTGGGTTTTGCCCCTTTTTTCCACCTGATTTAGGTAGTTACAGGAATTAATTATTTTTTTTAATGAATAAAACCACAAATAAGGGCATGTTATGCATTTTTGTGTTCACAATTGAATTATCTATCTATTGATATCAACTTTAAGTATATTGTGGTAATGTAGCTTGAACTGTAATTATTTTAATGAATTTTTTACATTTAAATTTTGTACAGAAAATCACAACATGTCACAAACTGTATGAAGGAAAAAAATAAGTATTTGTAGCAAGCATAAAATCTTTATTATAGCCATCAACAGTATCCATCTCTACATGTAATATCAAAAATTCAAAGCATTTCGCTCATATTTGAAAAATTTAGACTATTTTTAAATGAGTATCCTTACATTCATAAAATATGGCCATTTTTTCCTTTTTTACAAAAATTATAAATATTAACATGGAATAATTCTATAACTAAGCCTTTATTGTCAGAACATAACATAATATTATTCTTATAATCATTATTATCCCAAAAAAATCTTTTTTCATTTTATAAAAAATGTTGAAAACTATTATTATGATATAAAATAAGACAATTTCTATGCACATGATAATAACAAATTTAATTTAAAACCACACTTTAGTGAACATTTCTTTCTTTGTTCATATTCTTAAAATAAGTTAATAATAGTAATATATGTAATTCTTATTTTGTAAAATGTTATTCTGTTTTGAGTGTTATAGGGTTACGAGTGGTCGGCCGAATATATTTTACTAATTATATCTTTCTTCTTTCTTACCGTTATCATTCTTTCCTCAGTTGAAATGTGGGGTCTAGAAAGATATAGTGTCATTCACTTTCTTCTACAACCATTGGAACATATCACTTCAATGATTTTTTGTTTACCTCAATATTCCTTTTTGAACATTTCAGAAATATAAAATTGAAAGCAAAGTCTAAAATTTGAACTAAAAAAATAAGTATTTGTAGCAAGCATAAAATCTTTATTATAGCCATCAACAGTATCCATCTCTACATGTAATATCAAAAATTCAAAGCATTTCGCTCATATTTGAAAAATTTAGACTATTTTTAAATGAGTATCCTTACATTCATAAAATATGGCCATTTTTTCCTTTTTTTACAAAAATTATAAATATTAACATGGAATAATTCTATAACTAAGCCTGTATTGTCAGAACATAACATAATATTATTCTTATAATCATTATTATCCCAAAAAAATCATTTTTTCATTTGATAAAAAATGTTGAAAACTATTAATTATGATATAAAATAAGACAATTTCTATGCACATGATAATAACAAATTTAATTTAAAACCACACTTTAGTGAACATTTCTTTCTTTGTTCATATTCTTAAAATAAGTTAATAATAGTAATATATTTAATTCTTATTTTGTAAAATGTTATTCTGTTTTGAGTGTTATAGGGTTACGAGTGGTCGGCCGAATATATTTTACTAATTATATCTTTCTTCTTTCTTACCGTTATCATTCTTTCCTCAGTTGAAATGTGGGGTCTAGAAAGATATAGTGTCATTCACTTTCTTCTACAACCATTGGAACATATATCACTTCCATGATTTTTTGTTTACCTCAATATTCCTTTTTGAACATTTCAGAAATATAAAATTTAAAGCAAAGTCTAAAATTTGAACTGTCTTGCACACAATCCTTTGAATAATAATAGTTCATTCCATTATCTAATTGCACTAGTCCCATGTTCCTTAGCATTAGCATGTCCATGATAAGATGAAATGAGTTTCTGAACATTGTTGACTTAGGGAGGTGCATGGTAGCAACAATTATATAGGCATAGCTTCGAAGAGTCTCCAGCAGTAAGTCTGCGAATTCCGAATAGCAACTTGAAACATGAAAGAGAAGTCCATATTTCTTTCCATCATCTCTGATGGTTGATTCAGCAAAAGGGACACCATAAGTTGACTCAGGGACATAGACAATGGGTGGTTGTTTAGACCTGTAATCAGGAACATGCTTGGGATGGTCTAAGGTCCCAATCTACAGAGCCATAACTGTAACTGTGAAATAAAAATATTAGGAAAAACATTAGAAATAGGTTTGTAAAAAGCAGTTATAAAATTTAACATATTTAATTAAAGTACACTATTCAATTCTGAAGAAAATCTAGAATGATTATAAGCTTATTATCAAGCAAAATGTGAAGTAAATTGTAAAATACTGATGCTACCTTACAGTGTAACCACGGGTAAACAAAGTCAAATGTAATTTATTATGGACTTGGGGAAAAAATAATAATAAAATACATACTTCATATAAAATAAAAAGAAAGACAAATATACGTGCTAAAATGAATTTCCTTGATTTATAGATGTCTCATTGCTACTTAATATATCAATAGATTTAGTAAAATCAATTTTAATTTGTTAAAAAATTGGCTATGTGGAGAACTTTGTAACAAAGGAAAAATACATACCTTCGATAGTCAACTTGTCCATCGATGAAAATAAATAAATTTTCCGTACTAATACTTTGTTTTTTATTCCATTGAATAGAAATAACTTGTCAGCTACGAATATAAGCGATTTCTTCGCTAAATGATGAATCGTTCGCTATAATTGTAAAAGATTGCGGCCGACGTGTCTCAGTAAAATTAACAAGAATTTCACAATGGCGAACGAAAATAGCGTTCCGGTAAACCAAAAACACGAGGGTCGGAGTAAATTTTTTTAAAAATTTTAATTAAAAATTCATGTCTGAAATTGTATTTTTTCCTAATTTTATTCAATTATTTAGGGATAAATTTAAAAAATAACATTAGAATGTAAAAAGGTGAAGAAAATATAAAAAATTAAACTGTCGACCACCAGTGACAGAAAAGTCAAGGTTACGTCCTTTGAGAGATAAACAAAGGCAAAGTTTCAGTCGAACATGCCAACCAAGATGATCAGAATATGATAATGACACGACTGCAGGCTAATGTATATACACAATGGCATTAGTGGGCACAGAAGAAAAAATATTAACAAACGTCGCGTCTTAAATAAGATTGACGGGCGGCTAAGGCTACACTGCAATCGCACCACCAAGTGCTCAACAAGGCGCTGCAAATGTAAAAATAAAAATGTCATAAAATTTCATCTTGTTGAAACAAGTGAATATAGAGATTTGATAATTTTCGACAATAAAACAATTTTATTGATTGTGTGGTTTAGTAAAATAAATAATCAATATGAACCTGTAGTGTGCTTATCATGACGGTATTCAAACAAATAAAATCTGCTCATTACCTTCATATTACGTATTCCGACTTTGGCAAATCCCCCAATGACTTTTCACAAACTTGCAGACCAAAAGTATTGACATTAAGCAAAGATCGGGCATTAGCCGGTAAATGTTAGTTAATATTAGCCATTTCGGGAATTGGCCGGCCAGTTCCCGCTTTGGACAATTTTGGGCTTTGACCGTGTGCTGTTCGTCCGTCGTAGTTGACGATGACCGAAAACCAGATGTTTTTATAACTTAAAAACTGTAACTTATGATAATTATTCATTTAGTGTATTTTATGCGCTTTATTACCACAGACTAAGCTCAGATTTTATCTGCAAACTTACCGGTGTTCTGACCCACTTCATGTGGCTGTGGATGTTTGCCTGGACCTTCATCTCCAGCTATCAGATGTTCCGGGTCTTCACGGCTCCTACCAGAAGTCAACCCAATTAAAGGCGGGAGGAAAATAAACAGTTGGTGAAGAGAGTCGTGTGCTCTCTGATTGGTCCGACCGCCGTTGTCGTCACCGTCATGGTGTGGTCGCTGGGGTCATTAGATGGCGAAGTTATTGGATACGGGCGTGACGCGTGTTATCTGGATTCTTCTCTTCTTACAGGTAATAATGTCTTGTTAAAAAGCTTTGTAAACGCATTCTACTAAAAATGTTTAACAAAATATATTTTAAAAGAAAAGAACACACATAATGTTTCTTTTTGATTCTTAAAAAATACCACACAGGCCGAAAAAAAGACTATAAAAGAAATCAAAATTGCTTTGATATAATCTCTTACAGACGCTCCTTCAATACAGAAGATTATTGCGTCCTACGCTTATCCATGTTTTATGTCTGGTCTCGAAATTTTTATTAGCATTTTAAAAGTTGATATAATGATTTTTTTTGTAACTGTGACTTTATTTTTTACTTATTTAATATGTAACTTGTAGGCATTCTCTCAATACATAATCTTGTGCACAATAATCCACTGAAGAACGTGTTTCAATAAAAAAAACTTTAATATTTATACTTTGTACACAGAAATATAATTTGAGGTTATACAACGTGGAATTCTCAAGCACACACATCACGTCCTTCCCTCACGGAAGTTATCTGACAACTCATTGCCCAACCTTCTCAGCCAATGGGAAAGCTTCATTCTTCCCGCGTCCACTACTCATGTGAACTCTCCGTCATCCGATCACGCAACACACACATGCTACACTGGTGATTCACTCATGATTCACATGTGACATTCACCCCCATCCTTCAAAAAAAATGTTTATGAAATACAACATTTTTGGTCTTCATAAAATCAAATTAATCTATGTCTATATTCAAATTTCAAATATTTATAATCAATGGACATTCATTGCCTTACATACAACATCTGGACATAAAATCAATAAGAAAAATCTGTAGGACTTTAACCGTCTACTTGTGCTGAAAAAATGAAACTGAAATTTTTTAACACATCTGTAATTTTGTTTTATTAAAATATTTTTAACAATCAATATTATTGAAATTAACTAATAATCCAGTGGAATTCAAACAATGTTCCTTGTCCATTGTTCAACGAATAAAAATATTAATATAATTACAGTCTCTGGTTGCATCATTTAGGAATTCACAGACTAATATTAATACAGTCTCTGGTTTTATCATTTAGTAATTCACAGAATGTCTTTTTAATACAGTCTCTGGTTTTATCATTGAGGAATTCATAGAATGTCTTTATTTATTGTCATTCTACTTAATATGTCGGCAACCACATTGTCCTTTCCCTTCACAGGTTTAATGTCAAATTTGTAGTCGGCTAATAGCATAGCCTAGTTCAAAAATAGTCATCCTTCAGTTGACGAGTATGAATTCAAATCGCTGGGCTTTGAAAGTTTCTTCAGACTGTTAAATGTTCAATAATTCACCAACCACGACTACGATTATGTCCATTCACAATATCAATTCCAGCATCTTGAATAAGTCGCTTAGCTTTTGAGATGTCATTTTTGCTTCCAGATAATTCAATAGAATTTCGACCAGATGAGTCACTGTCAGAAAGCTTTATCTGAAAATCATTGTCTTTATCTATGTCTTTCATTCTGCTTAATACACAACCAATTGTTCTTCCTACTTCAGATGATTCCACACGAATGGTTTTAGACTGAACAGTACCATCTCTTTCTCTGCTACTATGCTCTTCATTTCTTTTATTATATATTTGATTGTCAATAGTGACTACAATGTCACTAGTACTTATTTGATCTGGATTCAACTTTATTCTATCTTCCATGTCTTGTTTTTCATTCTTTCTCCATGGTTGATCATAATTTCTTTTTCTGGAATAAAAATTGTATTTGCCTCTCCATGATCTTCTGTTTTGATTATAATCTCTATTTTATGGAATTATGATTATTTCTTTCGCTCCATGATTGTCTATCTTGATCATAATCTCTATGTCTGGAATTATGACTATATTTTTCTCTCCATGATTGTCTACCTTGATCATAATCTCTAAGTCGGGAATTATGATTATATTTGTCATTCCATGCTTGTCTACCTTTGTTTTCAAAGTGATCTTGTCTTGATTTTTCTTCTGTTTTCTTTTCTTATAGGACTGCAATTAGGTGACACCCTATTTGGTTGTCCTTTATTGTGGTAACACTGTTTCGCCATATGTCCTGGCTTGTTACAGTACCAGCAAATAGTTTGTCTGTTGCCTTGGTTTGGCAGACTCTGGTTTCTCATACTTTGTCTTTTTTCTTGACTAATAATTTGTATTGCTGCAAATACATCTTGTCTCTTATCCATTTCCACATTCGGATGAGAGTCTTTGAATGTTCGTAATGCATTTGTTAGCTCTGCTTGAGTACGAACTTTCTTATCAGTTAAGTATGTGAATAGAGTTGGTGCTGCATTTTCTAAAAACTTGTCAATTAACACCATGTCTATTATGGCCTTTGGATTGCTTGTATCTATTGATGTAAGTTCCAGCCATTTTGGTAATTTAACTTGTGCTTCATGCACTATGATCTGTGGATCTTTGTCCATCTTGATTCTCATCTCATGAAATTCTTTTCTATAATCTTTTTCTGATTTTCCGAAATGACATAGAAGTGCCTTTTTGACATGTTTATATATGCTTTTGTATTCTTTGGCATATACTGTTGTAAGCTTCAAATGCTTCTCCAGTTAGTTGAGTCATCAGTTGTGCTGACCAATCTTCTGCATCATAACCTTTCATGGCCATTATGGATTCGAAATAATCCAGATAAAAATCCATTTGTTCTTTATGGCTATCATATTTTCTAAATTTGATAGTGTCCTTTGATGCTGACTTTCTATTTGTGTCATTACCAGGATTGTGGCCTCTAATCTCTAAATCAAGTTGTAGTTTTAACTTGTCAATTTGAAGTTGTTCAAGTTCTCTTATTTCAGCTCTTTCTTCTCTTTCAACGATTCGTCTTTGCCTCTCTTTTTCATCAGTGTCTTTTTGCTTTTGCCTCTCTTTTTCTTCAGCAAATCTTTGATTTTCTTTTTCTTCAGCTTTTCTTCTTCTTTAGCAATTCTTTGCTTTTCTTATTCTTCAGCTTTTCTTAGCTTTTCTTCTTCTTTAGCAATTCTTTGCTTTTCTTTTTCTTCAGCTATTCTTAGCTTCTCTTTTTCTTCAACTTCTTTTTTTGCTTCTTCGACTTTACCTTCAACAAATTCTTTCAATTCTTTACCACTTAAGCCAAATTCTTTAGCTATGGCAGTGAATTCTTTGTAATAATCCATGTTTGTTATATGGAATAATATGAGTCTAGCAATTTGGTAAGGAATTTAGGCATATATTGATAAAGTTATAAATCCTGCAAATGAAAAAATCTTGAATTCAAAATGTTAAGTCCAAATAAGTGACACGTTTAAACCATGCAATTTAGTTTTGACAAGGTGAGACAACAAAGAATCATCACACGGGATCTGTAGTATACTTTATATATACGCTCCCTCAGATTGACAAAACACATCTAATGGTCCAATCGTTTTGAATAAAAGTCATTTGGTTAAATTTTCAATTTTCGAGTAGTTTTTAAACAATTTAGTTCACTCCATTAATCCAAAATTGCAATTATCAAACTCTTCACACAATGAATGGATAAAAATTCCGTTTCTTTATTTATAATTCACAATGAAACAGTTGTTAATAGTCCATAGCTTCTCAAGTTCCAGGTTATGTTTACAAATATCTCCTGGAATCAACCACACAAGTGAGCTTGTTGATGTAGTTCACCGTGTGTTACCATACACTGCATGCAACGACAGTAGGCTTGTTGACGTCACGACCTACCAGCTCTCGGTCATGTGTATACAGTCTACTGTAGTACGTTTGTACTGTGCAGACCGTGTCACTGCGTGTAAGTCAGTAGGATTGTACATGAACATGTAGTCGACTGTAGGTGAGAACCAACTAGGTGACCTAGTTTCAGTGCGTCTTGCTGCAATTTCAGACCGCCATCTTGAAATATTCTTGTATTTTCATTGAACCACAAAAGTTTATTCACAGCTTCGTACGAACTTGAATATTCACAAAATACGATAGCTGCTAATATTTCTTCTTTTAATGAATACTTTCCTTTTAGAAATATCCAATACTTGTCACTTCCACGAACCTCACTTTCTCAAATTTCGTTTTTTCTTCTTGACACCAATGTAACTGTGACTTTATTTTTTACTTATTTAATATGTAACTTGTAGGCGTTCTCTCAATACATAATCTTGTGCACAATAATCCAATGAAGAACTTGTTTCAATAAAACAAGTTTAATATTTATACTTTGTACACAGAAATATAATTTGAGGTTATACAACGTGGAATTCTCAAGCACACACATCACGTCCTTCCCTCACGGAAGTTATCTGACAACTCATCGCCCAACCTTCTCAGCCAATGGGAAAGCTTCATTCTTCCCGCGTCCACTACTCATGTGAACTCTCCGTCATCCGATCACGCAACACACACATGCTACACTGGTGATTCACTCATGATTCACATGTGACAGTTTTCCGGATTTGATCAAGCAACGCCTTTCTCGTCCGAATTCAAAAGAACGAAAGTTGTGTTTTTTCATGCACACGGAATAAGAAAAAGTTGTTTTTTTAAAAAATCCCTATGTATATCTGAGGGTTATATTACATTATCTTTGTGTTGTATTTCCAAGTTAGAATTAATCACCTTATGCCTTAACTATGAATGAGCTATTCTACCATTATATTATATTCTAGTAATTTGCATGTTAGTTGTAAGTGAAACAGGTTTATAATTACCACGGTCTGATTTATCTCCTTTTTAAAATACGGGAGTTACATTAACAAGCTTCTAATCCTTGGCCAACTTAACCCTAGTTTAGAGAGGCTTGAAAAAATACTTCAAGGATTTGAGACGGTTCATTGTTTCGTTCTTTTAGTAACCTTGATGACAATTCGGCTGGACCAGCTGCTTTGATTATTTTAAAATTTGTTAGAAGTTTAATTATTTATTTGGTTCGATTAATTTTTTGAAAATGTTCTTCAATATAATGCTTAATAAAAATGTGCAGTCAACGAGTTTCGTTTTCTGGTGGATTATTAATATTGACATAATATTAATAGGTGATATCTAGAATGTGAATTCTTTGAAGTTGCCATTAATACCCTTAAAAGTATTGTGGTTATCTCACTAAGATTAAAATTCTCAGTTTCCTAGTAAGGGGCCATCCATAAGTGACGTCACGCGCCTATTGGAGGAGGGGGGCTCACGCATTTGTGATGATTCGTGACGAGGGGGGAGGGGGAGTTTAAGAAATGTGACTTCACATAAAATACGCGCTACTTTAAATAAAAGTTCCACTCAAATATTTTATTGCTTTCAATTTATTTAATTATTTTTTACATGGTTTCAAGCGTGTTACGATATAAGAGTGCAGCCTTACACTAAATACATACTTAAATAACAAAAAAGTAATTTGCAAGATGATAATTTTCAAATAGAAAATATGGTGTTTTTTTTTGGGGGGGGGGTCGGTCAAAGCTTTGTGACAGGAGTGGGGGGGGGGTGTTAATTTTTAAAAAAAGTGTGACGAGGGGGGGAAGGGTGGGTTAAAAATCGGTCTAACTCGCTTGACGTCATTTATGGACGGCCCCTAAGGCTTGGTTACAGGCTTAGTTAAACTTAAAGCTATCGCTATCACTTTTAAAATATAAATCTTGCATTATTTTGTTAAGATTTGTATAATTGTTCTAATATAAGTTTCATTAATAATTTAAGAGTAAATTTGTTTAAGCTATTTTTGCTTAGTGTTAGATACAGCCTAACTATTAATTAGTTAATATTACAACTTGATTGTTTACTTGGTTACGATTAATTACAACAATTAATAATATCATTAAATATCATGCGTATTTCCAGCGACTACGCCTACGCTCACTTGCGACTACGATTAGAGATGTGTTTTATATTTGAGTTTATTTGCTGTTATTTTCTATTTAGAATAATTTGTCTGGTTGGATCATGATATTCAGTTTAACTTTATAATTTATGATTTTTATATTTAATAAATTACGATATTTTAAAGTTTAACTAGGTTTATTAGTGATTGTATTTATATAACATTAACAGTTAAGAAATTTCGAAAAAAAAATCAAAACAGAAATGACCGCATACGCAGCCCTGTCGTGTGGGGAGCAATTTTAATCTAACATATAAACTATCATTGAATATACAATATAATATTAATTTTACAATTTTTATTCTATTTGGTGAATTAAAGATAATTTGAATATTTACATTGGTTTACGTATAATAAATTAAGAAAAAGAATATGAAGACTTAGCTCTATTATTATAAAAATCTTAAAATAAAATTCCTTTTTAAAATTATCTATGTATCAATATACATAATTCCCGTTGTCTCTTTGGATGTAATGCTGTTAGGCGGCGCGGCGAATGGATGTAATGCTGTTAGGTGGCGCTGCGATCGATTTTGTTTTATAGTGCTACTAATTTTAGAAAGCAGTGCCCCAAATTACTGCACCAAAAATAACTCTTTTCGAACGTTCGGCATAAAATTGATCAATACGAAAATAAATGAATAAAATAAAAATAAATAAATAAACGAAATTTCTGTATTACATTATTTTTTATTCTGATGTGTATTAAAAAAAAGATTTCAGCTGAAATGTATTTATTTTGAAAACTTCCGTTATTTTTGACGGGTAATACACTAGTATATGTATATATATTTCACCAAAGTGAGTATGTGCAAACAAGCATGACAAATTGACCCTAGCTGGGGTCGACCAATGTCTCGAGACCAATAATGGTTCTTGCGTTTACTTGCGTAGTTCCTTCACATAATAAAATAGATTCGTAGTGTATTGGTTATCACGTCCGCCTTACACGCAGAAGGTCCTGGGTTCAAGCCCCAGCGATAACAATATTTAAATTTTTTTAAAAATGTGTGTTTTTGCCCGAATTTCCCCTTCTTTCTTTGCACTATTTGACAAGAAGTGCGATTATTGTAACGTTACAGTCGTTAGTAATACATATTGTTCTACGAAACTGCAGAAGAAACGTGGTTCCAGAAAAAAAAAGATCTATACAGAAGGAAGTTGCTTTTTATGAGACAATTTATTTTTGGAGCTTTGCTTACTGAAAATGTGTTTATTATTAGACCTTAATTGCTTCACAAACATGATTTTCGATAATCCTTTTTTGAATTTTTAGACATCATTGATTCAGGATAGAGAAATTTAATATTATATGTGGGTGTCTCTGTATTTAAAAATTCTAGTCACTCATGTTCATTTGTCGAATATGTGTGTTCCAGCAAACCATATAAAAATGTTCAAATATTTATTCTATATATATTCAGATTCATTTCCATAGTACTTAATGGGTTTCAAGGCGTTTTCATCTTCCTATCCTACATCTGTAACGAGAGGGTTCTCAAGCTGTATAAGCCTACGATGAGTCCATCTGAAGAACTTGAGGAACGTAACACAACCACGACTATCTCTGCGGTAGCTAGTAACAAAGAAATATGAGATTTTTTTGAAAAGAAGCAGGTCGACGAAATTCTGGTCGATTTCGGGTCTCTTTCATCAAGTTTTTAATTTAAAAAAATAGTTTAAACAATAATTTTGAATGCTTTATAACTATCCATTTTTAAAACCCTGTCCGCATCAGATGATAAAATTCATATGGGAAAATGTGCTTTTAAAATATAAACATCTGCAATAATTTTTATTAGGCAGGCCCAAACCCTACATTGGCTGTAGCGCGACAGGGATGGATGGCTGGAAATTTTTTCTAAAAACTAATTTTGGAATGTTATTTATATCTTGAAGTTTTCGATTTATTTTATCGCCTCGTGGTCATCCTTTCTTCGCAAACCTCTATTTCTAATGATCCTGTCTTCGCCCTCTCTGCTCCTCAAATACGCGTATTCTTTCTGTTCATAAGACATGCATTAAAATGTATCTGAACTGTCTTTAAAGTTTTTTTTGTACTTCGAAAACAACCGAATTCACTCTCATGATGCATTCGCAACTCTCCTAATATTCAGATTATCAAAACTGCACCACAACACATCTTTTCAAAATATTCTTTCTAGAAATATTATGTGACTTCTTTTTGAGCGATAAACGTAGCTTTATGTGTGGCATCTATGTTATTATATGTTTATATAAGTTACAAACGTTTTGTATTTAAGCAAAATAGCTATCTAGCTGTTCCCCCATAATGTTTTATCGCTTTATATAAGTTCCTATTTTAAAATTATTTGTATTTTTTGTTTTTATAATATTATTATTATTGTTATTATGTTTAAATGTTTAAAAAAATTATTTAATGTTAATGAAGACTCAACATTTGAATGTCGCATTACTAAAACAGCAAATACTGAATTAAAGAAAACAACTTCATTTAATTTTCTAACAAAAGTTCACACTGTCAAATGACGCGTTTACTAATGTTGAGCCTTCTCGTCCATGTGGGGCATCCACCGATCATCGTCGACGTCTGCGATTCCTCCAAGGGCATGGGCCACGTACGAGAGACCTCCAGGCATCTCTATCCTGGGCCAGCTTCTCTAGGAACTTCCATACATGGTCAATGCTCCTGATGTTCACTTCCCTTGTCTCGTACTCATCCCTGCAAAAAATCAGATTAAACTAAAGTAATTCAAATTTATAATGATATATTTTTAATGGCAATAAAACAAATTAAATATTTTACCAAACCTATTTTAGATAACTTATTTAGTTTTCCCTTTTTATGGTTGTTATTTACATTATTATATTTTTGTTTACCTTTGAGGAAGCGGGATTTTTTTTTATTCCTGCTTGATAACCCTTGCACTGCTTTAGTCATTATGATATTGTACATAAATGTTTAAATAAACGTTTGCTAAAATACACAGTATTTAAAAAAATATTAGGTTAACTGTTGTAACGGATCCTTGTTTTATAATTTTTGAACATGACAAATCGTTTGCTTCGAGGAACTCTTGTAATTTTCGAACTTTGTATTTTTAATAGAACTTTGGTTCCCTTAAACTTTGCTATAAATATCATGTATGCTTTCTTATCAGCTACTATTTGGTGAATGTTTAAATGCTTCATTTTTGTTAGATCATTTGGTAATTTTTTTTAGGGTGATACATGGCTATTTTTATTGCAATAAATGTTTGTGATTATTTACGAACCTCCACGAAGAATGAATTTGTTCTAGAATATATGTGTGTTTTTTCTTTGAGTATAAGAATGTGAGTTTATAAGATTTACTTTTACAAATACTCAGCGCCAACCCCGTAAAAAACAAGTTTTTGTTTACTATAAATCCTTTATGAAAGAGATGTAACTAAAAGAATAAAACTATATAATTTGCAATTGTCACGCAAGTCAGTCTGTCCTGGCGCTACTAATTTTAGAAAGCAGGGAAAACCAAATTACTGCACCAAAACATCAAAAGGTGTGCAAATTAAATATGCGCTGTAAAATAAAATTATATGACGTTATTCTTTTCGCTCATAATTTAATTTTGGAAAAGGGAACATTGTAAAAAGAGAACCCCTATTATAAAATACTTTGTGTACATTTCAGAAATTTTAATATTTCGTATTTATCAAACAAGGACAAGTTAGTTGGGCTTTTGAAAAAGGCCGGCGCCGTAGGCGCCCTAAAAAAGTGTATTTTTTTATAAAATAAATAGATTTCAGCTGAAAACTTCCGTCATTTTTGACGGGTGTACGCTAGTGTTCATTATAATACGCAGCGCAAGACAATCCAAAAATACAAAATTGTAGTTATGTCTCGTAAAACGTGTTTAATATAATGCGCATCGATCAGGAATATGTTTATAAAAAGTGTTGTCAATAAAATACGCACCTTGTTGCGGGACAGGAAAGGTTGTTCAATATAATACGCAACGCGACACTCTATCTCAAAAATTTAACATGATACATAGAGATAAATAAAAAAATCTAAAAATTCAATAATGTAATTACCGTACATGCGATCGATCTGAAATTTTGATGCATCGTTTTTATGATTTGCACGAGTTTGCCTGCAAAGTCTCAAATCGCTAGCTTACGAGGAAGTGGGTTAAAAATCGATCCAAAATTTTGGTGACAAGCAAGCAAGGGTTTAAAAAGACACCACGAGTTAATATAATATAAAGGATTTAATAATAAATAAAAAAATCCGTAAAAAACCAAGTTTTTTTACTATAAATCCTTTATGTACGAGAAGCAACTAAAAGAATGTTCATTATAATACGCAGCGCAAGACCATCCAAAAATACAAAATTGTAGTTGTGTCGTAAAACATGTTTAATATAATGCGCACCGATCAGGAATATGTTTATAAAAAGTGTCAATAAAATACGCACCTTATTGCGCGATAGAAAGGTTGTTCAATGTAATGCGCACACTTACACTCTATCTCAAAAAATAACATGATACATAGGAATAAGAAAATAATATAGAAAATCAATAATTCAATTACGGTACATGTGATCGATCTGAAATTTCGATACATTGTTTGTATTATCGGTACGAAACTGCCTGCAAAATTTCAGCTCACTAGCTTACGAGGAAGTGGGTTAAAAAATGATCAAAAGTTTTGTCGACAAGCAAGGGTTCATGGGTGCAAGCAAGCAGACACCACGAGTTAATGTAAAGGATTAAAAAACCCCGTAAAAAACAAGTTTTTGACTACAAATCCTTTATGTACGAGACATAACTAAAAGAATAGATCATAATAATAGCCCAAGTCACAGGTTTGAAGGAAGGATCCGTAGCGCTATGACGTCATTTTTGGAGCTTATATTTAAGTATATAGAAGGCACGCATAATGGAGGTGTGCAAAATTCTAAAAATTAAAAAATATTCTTAAAAACATATTATGTGACGTCATAGTTTTAGCTTATATTTTAATTTTTGAAAATAGAGCGATGTAAAAAGAGGATTTGAGGATTTATAATTATAAAATACTTTGTGTACATTTCATGAACTTTAATATTTCGTATTTATCAAACAAAGATAAGTTACTTGGGCTTTTTACCAAAAAAAAGTGGGCGCCGTAGGCGCCCTAAAACCCCTAGTAAACAATATAATAGCCCAAGTCACAGTTTGGAAGGAAGGATCTGTAGCGCTATGACGTCATTTTTTGAATTTATATTTAAGTATATATACAAGGCGCACATCAGGAGTTGTGCAAAATTCTAAAATATTCTTTAAAAAATATTATGTGACGTCATAGTTTTAGTTTATATTTTAATTTTGGAAAAGAGAGTGATGTAAAAAGAGAATTTGAGAATTTATAATTATAAAATACTCTGAGAGTGTACATTTCAGGAAGTTTAATATTTCGTATTTATCAAACAAGGATATTTTTGTCAAATTTTGAAGCGTCTGCAAAAATAAAATGTCTTTAACAGTTTTCTATTTAAAAAGCAATAATTATTTGTCATAAATTCATATTTTTGTATAGGTTTTTTGTTTCAAATCTCAATTGTATTCTAGTTTTTTCACTCGTTAACAATTCATAGCATTTACTATTTGAATAAATGTTAATACAATTTTTTGAAAAATGAGTATTTTTCAGCATGGAACGGATTAACGTATTTTACATTGATTTTTATGTGGAAAAACTATTTCGCATAGCGAGTGTTTCGCTTAACGAGTAAGACTATGGAAAGAATTAAACTCGTTATGAGAGGTTTTTTTTATTGTACAATATATGGTGCTATGACCTCAAATTCGGAAGAGAATGTTTAATAAAAAATTCTGTTACTTTGAATTATTGACGGCGTTGATAAAATTTTCTCGTCTTTTTTGCCTCATTTTCCCCCAAAAAAATAAAAAAAATTCAGTGCATACAGTGACCAAAAAAGTAGGTTTTCATGCAATTAATAATTAACACTGTAAATAAAAGCTTCCAAAATAGTATTTTATTTAAAAATGCAAGTACTCGATCATTCATTTCTTTTCTTATTAATAATTAAATCTGCAGGCGCAAGCGTTAAAGAATTTGAATTACATACATTATGGTACAGAACTGACAAGGCGGAAGACCACGATGCTATGACGTTTATTTTAGAACATCTTCGATGTAAACCCTTCTTGGGTTTTTGTTAACAAATATCTGTAAAACACTGTTTTCGTTAATATTGAAGGCGTAGTGATGCACCAATGCAATATTGATAAGTCTTTCTGCACCATTGAAATCTAAAGTAATTGTGCAAACGTCGGACTGCACCACTGCACAGAGGCGGCGTTAGGTACGCGCGAGGCCTGGTGCAACAAGGACCCCTCGGGGCCAGAGTACTGGTAACGATCGTGAACTACCAATATGCCCAAAAGGTCCTAATATCTTGATTAGATCAATTCTTGCGCAAACTCAGTAGTGCATTATCTGCAGGCTCTTTTGTTACTAAAATATATTTATGTTCGCATTTTATTAACAATGGTTTCTTTTCGTGTTTAGTGTATTTTGTACTTGTTATTTTACTGTGAATATAACTTGGACGAAATATTCCCAAGTCTGAAACGCGGGGCCTTCCTAAGCGCGGGGCCTGTTGCGATTGCCTTAGCTGCCACCCCAAAGGCCGCTCCTGGCACTGAACCTTCGCTCACACGCGAAGGAAGTCACAGGAATCACACATGCGATTTTCAGTCAGCAATAAATATTTCTGACATCACTTGGCACAAGAGCTAACAGTTGTGAGGATGTCCTGGTTAAGCCAGAGAACCGCATATCTAGTTCAGCAATGATGTGCTCCAGAAATGGATTAATTAAGTTCCGCAGATAATGATGCATTGGCGTTTCTACGCACACGTTGCTTCGGTAAATTTGCTGCTTTGCAATTCTTGGCATTGAAGCTTCAGCTCCTACAGACTGTGCCATGATAATGATATGATCATAAGTGTTTTGAAAATAAGAGTCTACATTTGTTCTAATCTCTCTTGCTTGACGTTTTCGATAAGTGACATAGCCTGAATTATGTCAATCACTTCTTTCTGAAGTTCGACTGTTATTCCTTCCAGCCTAGATAACAGTTTGTACGTTACAACAAACGTCCCAATAAATGTGAAGTTACACAAGGAATGAAGAAGTAACGTTGCTTGAGACTTACTGTCCGTGTCCCAGTCACCATTTGTAGTCAAAATTGGATCAAGTCCTTGGTCGTTGTGTTTTCATCGCAACAGTGAAATTATCTTAAGAGTGTGAAAAATGTAAACATATGATTAATAGAAGTGTTTGTATGCTTCGTGGCGCTCAGCCCATCTTGCTTTGCACAAATCTGTAAGTGCCTTCCGTTTAGCACTGTCAAAGACTTGTAACGGCGACTTGTTTGTATGACGTTTTTCAACAAGGCTTCGCGCTTTGGGATGTTGTTAAAAAACATGCAGGTTTCTTTTAATTTGTCAATCATGTTACGCACATCGGGACGTATGCACGAATGCGTGATCACTAGGTTTAAAGCGTGATTGCTGCAGTGTGTGTATACCACCAAAGGGGACTCTCGCAGAATACGCGCTTGAACTCCTGAGACAGCGCCCGACATAGATGCAGTGCCATCATAACACTGGCCCCTCATATTCTGTTGTGGGATCCCCAAATCAATCGAACGTACGAACCCCCACTGCGTAAGACCATGAGCTCATAAGTTAAATAAGAAAGTAAATTCTCCTTTTAAGACCTCGAATGTCTGTTGGGGCAAGTGAAGCAGCGCTCACAGGTTTCAGTTAGTCACAACATACTTGGAGATTACGACTACCAAAAAGCCCAGCCGCCTTACTTTCCCCAACTTATAAAGTACCCATCGCAGCTGGGTTGACTCAGGGCCATCCTTAGTACCCGGTAATAGGACCCAGCCTGGTTCGAGACTCCAAACTGAGACCCAATAGGATCGCTAACCGTTTGCTTATTAATCTAGTCTGCCATATTTTTTATCAGTTTTATGCATCTTTTGTTCCGTTCATCTGTCAATCCATTTATTTTTATAGCCTTTTGCTTTATTAAAATAATAAGTATTACATCTAAAATATATATAACTAAACATATAGATGGATAACAAATATTTAAAAAGCAGGAAATATAAATGAATGGATTGAGAGATGTATGGAAGAAAAGATTAATAAAACTGATAGAAATACAGCAGAATATATTAGAGGAAAACAATGGTAAAACAAAATTATTGGAAACGAAGAAGGTTAATTTAATTTTCAGTTTTGCAAACCCTTCCAAGGAAACTTTGAGTCAAATGATCTATCAGATACAGTAAAACACGTCATTAAAAAGTTTGGTTGTCATGCATACTTTGAATTAGTGTTCATTACTCCACTGATGTGAAATGGTTGTCATCTAAGTCCAGGTAAGACATACTTTTGTAGTAAAAGAATTGATCGTTACGCACTTAAATGAACACAATGATCATAACTCAATTTGTTTTGCAGCCCTGCATAATGCAACTTATACTACCTAAACACATTTAAAATGCACTTTATACCATTAGAACCTGCTCGCGATAAACACGTTTTTAAGATTGTTTTTCCTTTTGTGATTTTAAATAAAAGAATATATTTTCCATTTATTGGCATTGTTATTATTTTCCAAGAAGAAACGATATATTTTATAACGGAGCATAAGTCCTTCAGTTGTTTCCCCTTGTCTTGATTGTTGGGTAGGGGTAAAGACGCAACAATAAAATCCATTAGTGAAGGTATCACCAATAAATGAAGACAAGTGGTGTGAGTTGAATATTTCACTATTTCGTGTCAGAAGACATAAAAAATTAAAAAAAAACCCCTTAACTTTTCATGAAGTCTTTGCTGCATAACTAGTTTACGTCCTAATTTCATAGAGCACAAACATTGTTAGAATTTTATTGATGAAAGGCTTTAGGACAAATAGAAAGCGTTTAATTTGTAATGAGTCAAGATGCTTCAAATGTTTGTTTGGCTGTGCTTTGAATAAATTATGAGATAAGTAAACATCTGTACGTACTATACCAATGCTAGTAGCATAATTTGTGTTATGCATTTTATTTATTTGGATTAAGAGAAAAATGATAACGATATTATGAGGGTCCTAAAATTTTATGAAATAATTGGCATTTGTTTTATACATTTTCAATATCAAGGCCTTTCATATAATTAAAAAGGTATTTAACATGATGCACAGAAACATCAACATAAAATCAAATAAATTCACTTGAACTATGTTTTTAAAGACAAAGTAATCGAAACTTCTTTTAAATAAAGACAAAAATATTACGTGACATTTATTTTGTGTAATACAGTTATGAACATGCCTATTAACATAAATTTCAGTAATTCTGAAGACAGTCTTTAATAGGCTGTTATTTATTATTTTTATTTTTTAGATTTACTCTTATTTTATTTTTGTTAACAAAACAGGCATGATTATTTTATCAATTTTTAGTGTAAGTGCTTGCATAATTGCAATATATTTAATCATTAACATGCAACAATGTCTGATTTTAAATCCTTTATATTAACTCGTGGTGTCTGGTTGAACCCTTGATTGCTTGTCGGTCGCCAAAACTTTGTATCGATTTTTTACCCACTTGCTCGCAAGATAGCGAGCTGAAATTTTGCAGGCAGTTTCGTACCGATAATAAAAACAAAGTAAGAAAATTTCAGATCGATCGCATGTACCGTAAATAAATTATTGACTTTTTAAAGATTATTTTATTTATTCCTATGTATCTTGCTATTTTTTGAGATAGAGCGTCACGGTGCGTATTATATTGAACAACCTTTCTGTCGCGCAATAAGGTGCGTATTTTATTGACAACACTTTTTATAAACATATTCCTGATCGGTGCGCATTATATTAAACAAGTTTTACGACACAACTGCAATTTTGTATTACTGGATGGTCTGGCGCTGCGTATTATAATGAACATTCTTTTAGTTACGTCTCGTACATAAAGGATTTATAGCGAAAAACTTGTTTTTTAAAGTTTTTTAACAATTAAATCCTTTATATTAACTTGTGGTGTCTGCACCCTTGATCGCTTGATTGCTTGTCGCCAAAACTTTTGATCGATTTTTAACCCACTTGCTCGTAAGCTAGCGAGCTGCAATTTTGCAAGCAGTTTTGTACCGATAATAAAAACAATGTATCAAAATTTCAGATCGATCGCATGTACCGTAATTAAATTATTGATTTTTTAGATTATTTTATTTATTCCTATGTATCATGCTATTTTTTGAGATAGAGCGTCGCGGTGCGTACTATATTAAACAACCTTTCTGTCGCGCAATAAGGTGCGTATTTTATTGACAACACTTTTTATAAACATATTACTGATCGGTGCGCATTATATTAAACATGTTTTACGACACAACAGCAATTTTGTATTACTGGATGGTCTGGCGCTGCGTATTATAATGAACATTCTTTTAGTTACGTCTCGTACATAAAGGATTTATAGTGAAAAACTTAGTTTTTTTACGTTTTTTTAAAATATGAAATAAATACATAAAAACACATTTGGAATATGTAGTAGGGAGTATCTCTCAAAAAGTAACCTACCATTACTTTCACATTTATAGTGACTTGTCATAATGCAAAATTGAAGCTGATCATACTTAGTACATACAAACTTGTTCTTCTTCAAGGAACGTTAGTAAATTAAACGATCGAAAAATGATTAAAAAATAAACAAACCTTATTTCATAATACCTTTATTTTATTTAAGCAGCGTTTCTTCTCTTATATAGAATGTGTCCATCTTTACAAAATGAGAAGCATCGCTGGAATCGTGTAGATGTTAAAATTATAATAGAATAATAAATTAAAAATATGAACGAAAGTTGATTATATAAAAATGCGTACGCATAGAATATGTATATAAACACTTCAAAGTGAAATAAACTCTATTCATTTATTTTCATCAAGGAACTATTTCCCACCAAATTGGATTAGAGATGGGCAATATGGAACATTTCGTATAGAAGACGTTGGATAAAATAACATTTGTAAAGGAGGTAAAATATATGTTCAGAAACTTTTCCCAACTGTTTCCAATATTGAAATAAAAAAGAAATAAATCCAATGTATTTGGTTAGTGTCGAATAAATAGCTGCTAAATACTTAATGTTTAGTTCTAAATACTGAAAAGATTCATCAGAGTATATGAACTCACCAGAAACTCTAACACTGAGATTCTGGATAGACTCGGGAGGATAAATTCTGTAATCGTCTTAGTATGACACGGGCAAAATCCATTCCTAAACTACCAAGGAGTGAGATGCCAGGATACTTATTGCATTCACTTCTATCGCCCTTGTTCTTATTCCCTCTTTGCCCGACTGGTGTTGTATTTTACTTGTACTTGTCATTTTGTGGCTGTAAACCGGAAGTTAAAATCGAACAACGTCATCTCATGTAGAGCACGTTCTTTCGTTGACTTCAGCATCGTCTTGGCGTGTGTAACTTATTACTAGAGTAGCGGTGATACGGAACTCTCGCTACAAGTTGACTCGGTTCAACCCGATGGAAGTGGTACAGGCTACAACGAACCACGGACGACCATTGCGATTAAAATTCTAGGTGGAATATGATAACGAGGCTACGCCTAACAGGCATGCATAGCCTTGAACTCTTATTTTGATTGTGGATATTTGTCTTGTTATTATTTCTGGATCAGGATCTTCATCATGGACTCTTGTTTCGCTTTAGACATTCTTTTAGTCCATTACACCTGTTACGTCGGACAAGCTGTGAGGTTCACTGATCTCGCTCCATCAAATTAACAGTCTATGACGGCGATGCGTCCATTTCTGAACATTAATATAAATTGTTGTGTGTGGACTATGTTCAGGAAGATTTAGAGTGCAATGTGTTTTCTGTAGTTGTTGAACATGTGTGTAAAGTGCTGTGAGCCAAGCCGTTGGCTGGGGCACTGCGCTATATAAGTGAACAAAATAAATAAATAAAATAAAAAGAGTGTCATTATATTTGTATCTTTTAGATCCTGGGGGAAGTATCCCTGTTCCCAGCAGAGGGACAGAAGCTCATGCAATGGCTGGAGTACACTGTCTTACCATTCTTTAGAGCTTCTGGTGGTATGCCATCATTCCCAGGGGCTTTTCCACAAGCTAGGAAGTCAAATCGCTTTGCTCAGCTCTTCCTGTCTGGACACGACATCAAGCTCTTCCATGGACGGCATAGCGGGGATGTTATCTAGAGTGGAGCTGCAGACTGTGGTAACTGTTGTATAAAGTTCCAGAAAATGTGCAATCCACCGTTTTAGCTGCGCTGCCTGGTCTATGATAATTTCTCCAGTTTTGGACTATAGGGGTCAACCGGGAAATTCAAGGGGCCAGTTGAATTTAAAAATAAAATATTTTCAAATATGGCTTTGGCATTGCCCATGTCTGCAGCTGACTTTATGCTGGAGCAGAGATTAATCCAGTAGGTATTGGCACATTGACGTGCGACAATTTGGGTATGCAACTTGGGTGTTTTTAAGGCATGCAGCTTGTCGGGTGTAGGCGTTTCCTTTTAGGCCATAAGAGCTTTCTTTTTAGCTTCAGTGACAGGTTTCATCTCGTCCCAATGTGCAGCAAACCAGCCCGTGTTTTTTTTGGAGATTGTTTTCCCAATGGCATTTGATGCTGATGTATAGATCATGTCTCTGAGAGCCGTCCATTTGGAGTCAATGGTGACGTATGGGAACATCTTTAAGAGACCTTCATGCAGTTTGTCAGTGAACAGCTGCGTTTTCACAGGGTCTTTCATGTAGAAGGTGTTGATGCGTGGACATCCCTTCTTCTTGGTGTGTTACAAGTTTTTATTCATTATTTGTACCTTCCTGGCCACAAGGGAGTGATCCGTGTCGCAGTCGGCGCTGTGATAGCTGCGAGTGAGTAGGACGCTAGCTAGTTGTGCACGCCTGGTGATGATGAGGTCCAGCTGGTGCCATTGGCGCGATCGAGGGTGTCTCCAAGATACTCGGTTTATATCCTTGCATTTGAAGAAAGTGTTGGTCATACACAATTCTTGTGAGCAGCACAGTTCCAGCAGCTTCTGTCCATTCTCCTTTATCTCTCCCCTTACAAGAAGAACCGGGCATATTTGATAGGCTTCGTGGTCTCTCCCCACTCTATCATTGAAATCTCCAAGGAGATAGATAAATTGCCTTATCTTTGTGGATAATGGTTTTTGCTTGGTCTAAAGCTCCATAGAATTGGTCCTTCTCTTCCAGGGTTAAAGCGTTCGCACTAAGAATGATTGCTGGGCCTGCAGCTGTTCTGAGACTTAGAGTGATGATCCTCTCCGTGCCTGATGATGGGGGTTGAATGGATGGTAGAAGGCTGTTCTTAAATGCAAGATCTACATTATGCTGTTTTGTTTCGTCGGTAGGTCTGCCTTGCGAGAAGAAGGCGTAATTTGTCTCTTTTAGTGAGCCGCTGTCTGGGAGCCTAGTCTCTTTAAGTCATGTGATGTCGGTCTTAAGTCTCTAGAGCTCTTTATCAATTATACCTGTTTTCAGTGTGTCGTTAATAGACTATAGGTCTGCTGTGATGCCGGGACACATAAGTCCTAAAGTTCGTGCTAGCAATTCGAAGAACTGGGGTCTTCTTTTCTTTTTTTGCATTTCTTGTTGCAGGGCTTTTTGACCTACATGTTTACTGGTTGAGTGGTACTTTAATCTCCAGACACTAAGTGGAGAAGGCAGGCCATGACGGGATAGCACCCAGTTTTAGGCGGGTGGTAGCTGTCCAATGAGACTTGGTAGTTTCTCCCACCGTCGTAAGCGGTCCCTGGCGTCTAGCTCTACGTAAATTATCCGTTGGCTTAGAACCGGTAAACTGCTGCTTTCCGTGTTTTGTCAACACCTTGCGTGACGCCGTAGTGTCCTCTGCAGAGGTGATACAAGCCTGGTAAAATATGAAGAATTAGCTGCTGCCCAAACCACATATCCCCCTCTCCACGTCAATGGTGTAACCAAGGGACTTGCGTCGATGCAGCTTGGCGTCATTGACGCCTCAGAAGCTGCCCGAATGTAATAACCTTTATGTATAGACATTTGTAGGTTATTCATTTCCCGTCTTTCTGTCAGGGCTTACCCCCTAGCCTTTTCCGGGTAGTGGGTATAACCGCAAGGAAGCAGAGGTTTGAAGTCTAAAATTTCCTACTCCTAGATAAACTACCAGCCAAGGTCTACGACCATCATATACCTGAAACGAATGGTTTTGAGTCGCCAGTAAACCGCCTTTGCCCCTTTTTCTGTTAATAGAAACATGGTCCGCCGGACTGAAATGATCAGCCACACATGAAGGCCAGGTGCTGGACTTTCGTTGAGAGAGGCATTGTGAGATGTGAGCCTTTAAGGGCATTTCTAGGGAAGTGGGTGCTTATCTCCCATTTCCGCCCTGGCTTTGCTAACTTTGGACCACTATATGTATATACGAGCAACAAAGCCCGTCCAAGGACGTTCCCCCACCGTTCGGTGTTATGTTGTAACTCCCCTCCAACAGCCGTCTCGACCGCATACATGTGCATCACGTCAAAAATACTATTCATTATGGTTAAAATAAAGAACTCGTTAAAACAGAGCTTTTGACTATAAATACCAATGCGCATAACTCAAAATAAAGTCTTGGAAGAAATACTGCACCCACCAAAAATAACTCGTTTTGAACGTCCGCGTAAACGTGTTCAATATGATTGGCTGTAACACATATGTGTTTGAGGGACCAATCGCTACCGATGACCGGACGGAAAATTGCATTTTATTATATAGGATTATTATATAGGATATATATATATATATATATATATATATATATATATATATATATATATATATATATATATATATATATATATATATATATATATATATATAATTATATACTAGCTGACCCGCGGCATAGCATACACTGCTAATGATTTAGTGACGGGTGAAGACTTCCTGAAAGACACAGTTGTCAAATTGGGGTGGGTTTGGGCAAACGACTGTGAGTGAATGAAAAGAAGAAATTCTGGATAGACCCGTGGCGTATCACCCGTCAAAAATGACAGAAATTTTAAAAACAAATACACATCAGATTAAAAAATAACTTAATACAGACTTACATTTATTTCATTTATTTTTATTTGATTCATTTATTATCATATTGAAAATTTTTTGCGGAACGATCGAAAAGTGTTATTTTTGGTTCAGTAATTTGGTGCACACTATTGAACAAATCGATCGCAGAGCCACCTAACAGCAGTATTCAATACTTATATACATACAGACAACGGGAATTATGTATATTGATATATATATATATATATATATATATATATATTTATATATATATTAAATTTTGGTTAATATAAATCCGTTCACAATTATCTCATGTTAGAAATATCATTAATAATACATTTCTTACGATAAAAATTAATACCCAGTTTAAGCGATTGATGTATCTGTTAAAATTTGTTTTGAAACTAATGAAGGTTTTGCCTGAGTCTCTGCATCATCTTTGAAATATGGTTTTATTTTTCATATTTCATGTCAAAATTAAACTTCGAGTCACGGGAGTCCTAAATCATGACATTTTATTTTCATTTTTAGTGTGGGACAACAAGTGTTTTAATACCAGATAAACTAAGGTGATAGGAATCAGCAGAATTCATCATCTTGTTAGGAATCAACCTTAGACATGGGTTCTAAACTTATAACGGAAAGACATGATCACAAAACAAGTATAGATCTCGCATAACTTTAAAATTCCTAAAATAATATTTTAAAAATTGTAATTTAAAACCTAAGTATGTGTGACTTTATTTAAAATACTCTTGAGTACAGGAAGGTTGCACCAAGCAATCAAAAGTCCTATTGAGTTACTGTTGATTTTAAATGTAACATTACATCTTTGCAAAATCAGTGAAGCGATATAGACGTCATTTTGATTGACTGACAGCACATGTTGCACAATTTTTTTGAAAGAATTTTACTCACATACATTTTATTTAATGTTGGTTTTTGTTAGATCAAGCGCAATATTTAGTTCGACCTGAGTAATTTAAGTAAAATAATCTTGTTAAAAAGATATTGCTCATCTTTGCTCACTAGTCTTAAAATGAGTTATGTCACTGAAACAGTTTGTGTATTTATTTTATCGTTACAAAGCTGCATATTGATTAAATTAGGTATTTAAAATTTATTTCATGGATTGTATTCGGCGTTTGAAATAGCAGCACAAAGGTCTTTTACTGTTACTCTGTCAACGGATTATTCAAACTTAAAATAAATAAAAAATAAAAAATTCTCACCTGTTTGGTGATGAACATTAAGCTTAAATTTATTGTGACGTAGTTCATGTATTTAATTTCTTGTATTTTTATTAACACGCAAGCTAATGATTTTTTTTAAAATTCTGTACTCTTACTCTCAACCAGTTGACTGGCAGGACTTAAGGCGGGAATAACAAAAACTAGAGTTTAAATCTTCATTTACCTGGTGACTCTGCATACCTGTTTAAAGGTCATACTCAACCGCAGTGAACAATGACCACACAGATGATGCTCCTGCATCGAGTTTTATTAGTCTTTGTTTTCATAAAAACTTCTGTCACCCAGCCTCCGGGTTTTGACGTTATTTCAGATTGTGATCCTGATGTTAAGGTCTACCTCCACTCCGAGTGGAACAAAACAACGTCCCCATCGGTCTACCAGCGCAGCTACTGCTCCATGAGGTGCCGCGGTGGGGAACGGGTGAGTCTGGGAATAGTCGAAAAAAGCTGTGAGGACTTAAACTGCATCGACTGCAGCTGCAAGAGGCCCGAATGTGAATACTATGGCATTTGTTGTCCGGATATTTCCATTGAGTACTATCCAATTGCGGAATATCAGAATAAAATCATGCATGTCGGCGGAGATTTCTTCGGTGTGCTTCCGGAACTTCAAGCAATAACATCGGACATTGATTGCCGAAATCTGCCTTTCAACTACAGCAGAGATGTTGTCGGATGGCCCAAGTTGGGATGTGAATATAAGATATTAGAAGCAAACTTCCTGTATGTAAGATCATGCTTCAAGGACTTTACAGGGGACTCAGAAATCGTCCGACAATGCCAGGAAGATGTCCCAGCCAGCGAGGTTACCATAGATAATTACGCCTGGGTCATAGACAGTGCTACAAGTGTTGTCTACCGCAACAAGTACTGCGCTATATGCAACAGAGCCATCACGGTAAGAGCTTACGTTTATTATAATACTCATGTATTGTAAAAATAAATTTTATTACATCTATAATCCTATATAATAAAAGGCAAGTTTCTGTCCTTTCTGTCCTTTTTGTCCCGTCATTTATAGCGATTGGTCACTGAAACACATATGACTCCTACAGCCAATCACTAGCGGAGAAAATTTTACATATTACGCGGAGGTTCAAAACGAGTTATTTTTGGTGCAGTTTTTTTGTCATAATTGATTATGTTGTTCTCATCTTGAAGTGATGCCTGCCGCTTATTCCATTGACAATTCTGCTTTTTCCTTGATGGTCCTGGTGGGTAGTGGCAAGAGTTTTAAGTGTTGTTTGTTTTTTGTTGCTGTTATTGTTGTTGTTGTTGTTGTTTTGTGGTTGTAGTTATTGTTGTTGTTTTGTTGTTGTTGCTTTGTTGTTGTTGCTGTTGTTGTTGTAGTTGTTGTTTTGTTGTTGTTTTGTTGTTTTTGTTTTGTTGTTGTTGCTGTTGTTGTTTTGTTGATGTTTTGTTGTTGTTCTTTTGCTATTGATGTTGTTTTTGTTACTGTTGTTGTTGTTGCTGTTGTTGTTTTTGTGGTTTTTGCTGTTTTGTTGTCGTTGTTGTTGTCCACATCCCTTGCCCTGCGACGACAATGTCCTGCAAACGCTTCAGCATAACAACTTCCAAAACATAGCGTCCATGAGCTTCACAGGTAACCCTACACTTATTCCCGTCCTTGGGCGGGCTTTGCTACTAGTATGGCAATAAATGTATAACTAAAATTTAAGTCAAGGAATAATTATCATTATCATGTTGTTCTTCATATATTGGCATATATGTTTATTACCATAACTTGAGTTGTCTTCTTACTTATTTAAAAAAAAACAACTTCATCTTTCTTTTCAGTACAAAAGAATATATTAAATGGTAAAATAAATTTTCATTTTGACTGCTACAGATTGAAATTATTAACAATAAAGAAAATATATCCTTGCTCTAAGCCCATACAGTTACCTGTGAACACCCATTGCCATAGTTTCATGATCGTTTATCAAGCAACAGACCAAGACGAGTTTCTGCGAGCCGCCCTAACGGATGACAAGTGTTGCGTTGTCAAAAGAAATATCCCACCAGGAAAATTCACATTTACGTGCAGAACTCTTTTTTATAAGTAAGTAACACACCATTAACAAGTAAATAATACTTTAGGGAGAATGAATAATTTACAAATTAGTATTTTTGTATGTATGTAATGAATGTTTGTTTCTTCATGTTACGGTTACTCTCATTCCCTTAACTCTATACTTTAATAAGGTTCTCAAATATGTTTATATGACCAGTTCAGATCCAGTGTCCAGTTGTGACAGTGCTCCACTAGAATGGACATACGATGCAGACGTCGTCAAAGCGTGTCATGATCTAAATGATACAATTAATATCGTCTGGTCTTCAGAAACAAAGCAAATATTTAAAAACGTGTTTTGTGCGATGTGCAATATGGTATGTGGTTATTGAAATACTTAAAAAATCGTAAATTTTAATGTATATTTTTTATTTTGGTGACTCAAATGAGAACGGAGCATTGCCCACCCAACTCTTACTTCAAGATGCAATACTACAACAGGGATTAAAACTGCCGGTGTCACGAAAGAATTGTCTACCCCAAAATAACGTTTCCAAGGGAGATATTGTTTTAAAACAAATTCTCTCACGGAGACTTTGTTTTAAAATACAGTCTCCGGGTTTAAAATAAAACCTCCCCTTAATAATATGAAATTATAAATAAGTGTTTTATTAACGTTTATGACACACACTATATTTTGTATTTGTGCTTCATGTATTTGTGTATGATTATTGAAAATTCAACAACCATAAGCTTAGTAAGGGGCGTAACAAGTTTAGGCACTGACGTAGTTAGAGGGGTTAGGGGGGAAAATGCAACTGGCACTATGTTGGGGGGCGGCAAATTTCTGGTCGTTAATAAGATTCAAATATTTTTAAAAATAATGTGGAGCTTTTAATTTTAAAAAAGTACAAAACCCAAAATTGAAATTGTTAAAAGAAATCAAGGAAATATCTTAACGTGTGTTAAAGATTTAACTTCTAAAACTTCAAACTCCATATTACATATAAATTCTTTGGATTTTTATACCAACTGAAAAACCAACAGGATTAAGTAGTATGAGTACGTGACACTATTTAATTCTTTAAATTTGACAGCTGCTTCTGTAGTGAAAGCAAAAATTACTGTACCATATTAATTTCAAACATGAGGCTATCGAATGCTCCATGAAGCATTTTGTTTAGGACGGCAAAATCCTCTTTGTTAATTAGTTTCTAAAAATGGAAAACGTTATAATCATGTTCAATAAAATAAAAAACAGCCAAGGTAAAAAGTAATAAAATAAATAATTGAACTATATAAGAATGTGTGAAAGTTTCTAATGTCAAATCTTCAAACTCCATAATCCATCTAAAATCTTCTGAAACTAATGCTACTGAAATGAAAAACCAAGGGGCTGAAGTAGTATAAGAACATGACATAGCCGTGATGGTACTTATAATTCTTTCAAGTTTGTCAGGCGCTCAACTTGTAGAAGTCAAAATTGCTGTATCCGTTCAAATCCAACAAGAAATAAAATTTTTAAAAAAATCCATGGGACATAATTGATATAATTAAATTGCCCGTTCATGCAGATAAAAATATGCGATAACTGTAAGTGAAGCAATATTGAGAGTGTCCAACATATTAGAATTAACTTTTTCAAATTAGACACGGACCTTACACCAAAACAGACATGAGACGGTTTATGTGAAAATGATTTTAATGTAAGTAAACTAATATATATATATATATACTAGGGGCAAGGACCCGGCTTTTTACCGGGTTTAAAAGAAGGTTTTCTATAGAAGCGTACAGTACTGTTTATTTGCATGCAATAAAGGGTACATTTATCTTAAAGCAATGTGATAGACAACATTTTTGGCAGTTCCATTTGGAGTGTGTGCAAAAAGACTTTCCTCTTTGCCAACTCTGGAGCAGGCCACATACAACTGTCCATGAGAAAAGCATGGTGTCTGCAAGTCTATACCAGCAATCCCAAGAGACTGAGTGATAATTTATATAATTTTTTACCTGTTACCATCGCTAAATGATACTTAACAACCATCGAAAGTTTCATGCTTCTACCTACACGGACCCCAGTATCTTATATATGGAACGAAACCTGTTTAAGAAGTTTTCACATGTAATTTTGTGTATGAGTACCAAATTTCACGTTATTTAGTTGTATAGATCTTGAGTTATTAGAGAACAGACTAACACACAACAAATGCGTCTTATCTGTATAACATTTGGGCCCCGGCCCCCCAGTTAGTGATAATTATTTTTTCGACTGCTACCATCGTGCATCACTCAACAACTTTCCAAAGTTCATGTTTCTACTTACAAAGAAAGAGGAGGAATTAGTGTTGATTCAGTTTTATATAGCCCATTTAAGAAAAAAAAGTTTTGGGCCCCCGACCACCCCTGAGTCAAATTTTTAAAATTATTTTCGCAAATTATCGTCATAAGACTGTATTCAGTAATTTACCATAGTTTCATGCTTGTACCTCCACGGGAAATTGAAGAATTAGTGTTGAGTTAGTTTTAAATATAAGGAAAAAAAACTACAATAGGGCCCCTGGTCCACCGTAAGTGATAATTTATATAATTTTTGTACCTGTTACCATCGCAAAATGATACTTAACAACACTACCGAAAGTTTTACGCTTCTACCTACACGGGAAATATGACAATTTTTTTATTATTTTTTTTATAGAGCCCTCATATAAGGAAAAACTACATTTTGGGCCCCCGGCCCCCAGTATCTTATATATATGGAACGAAACCTTTTTAATAACCTTTCCGGTATAATTTTGTGTACGTGTACCAAATTTCACGTCATTTGGTTGTCTGGATCTTAAGTTAATAGGGAACATCCAGACGACAGACGACAGACAACAAATGCGTCTTATATGTACATAGAATAAACGAGCGCAATGCCCGTGCTACGCTACGGGGTAGGCTCAATAAAAATAGCTTTATTAGGTTTTGAGTCGCAAATTCCCCTTAAAAATGAGTGTAAAAGCATCAGGAAATTAGGGTAGGGATAAATCAAACCCCTTCTTTATAAAAATCACGATATATGAGTCCAGATAATAGAATGTATGATGAATTTAAATATTACCAATCAATTTTTTATATTTCTTCTTTCATAGCGCTTGCTTTTCTCTTTATGCTCTACCAGAATAACAAAGGTCCTGAACAGTTACAAAAAATTTAATTGGCAAGGCTCTATTTCTTTTCACATGAATCAAAAAATGAAAACAATATCTTTCCATATGATTCTTTTGGCTCTAGGAAAAGCTCCACAAAACACCAAATTCCATTTTATAGTCTAAGCATGAAATTAGTTGGAGACGAATTGGACATAATTTAGTCAGATAATATTTATAGGAATATTTATGCCTAGTGGAGAGTGGAAAATATGGTTTATTGGTTTAAAAAACACATTTTCTTTTCACATGAATAATAACATAAAAACAAAAAAAGTTTTTTGTTTTGTTCTGAGAGATTGTTTTTTCTAATAATTATGCCATTTTATGTGACTTCCCACTATTTTCTTCTAGAAATAACAAAGAAATAAACTTGCATATACGTGTTCGACTAAAATAACGGATTATTTTTTTTGTATTTATATTTAAGCCTATTTTTCATTGTAGCTTTTTTTAGCTTATAAAATGACATTTATTTTTTCGCCAGAATACGCACTTTTTAAAGCTAGAACCTATATATAGGTCATAATACGCGCGATATGTCTTTACACTAAATATATGTACAATGAACACCTTAAAGAACATTACAGTTTATATCCGAAGTGTGTGCCGCGCAACCGCATTGTTCTGGAAATCTAACTATTTTTTAAATGAATGTTTTTGGTTTCGTTAGTTCTTAAATACCTTTCTTAGTATTACATTTTCATGGCTAAAGCTCTCCAAAACATTATTTCTATTTCCAGACTAAGTGTGACCTTAGTCAAACGAATAGGATATTTTTTTTAATGAGCCAGATATTATTTATGTGAATATTGATTCCTAAGTAATGTGTGTGGGGGGTTTATTTGTTTTAAAGAAACATTTAATATCAAGGTTTGGGCTTAAACTTTACCCTGCTGGTTTAGTTAAATTTATGCACAAAGTATAAAAACAGTTGCTAAGCTATAGTGTTTATGCCACCCAGGGTTTGACGATATTATTGACTCCTACCCCGACTATAAAAAGTACCTTTCAAAAGGTCAGAAAGCTGCCACTCAATATAAAAATAACGGTTCAACTTATTGCCCACATTCCTAGGTCCGTGTATATAACTCCTATATAAAATCCATTTTCGTCTTTAACAGTAACGATTTTTTAAAATTCATCTATTTCTTTTGGGAAGTTTATGGATCAATTCTACCAGAAAAAAAATCACTTAAACTGCTAAAGCACCAAAAGAAAATAAATCTACACCCAAAAAAACATTGGCATTGCCTTTCATCACTAAAATTCCGTTCCCTGTACATTATTCTATTTATACATTTAATTTACCCATCACGTTTAGCTTAATTTATACAAAAATAATATTAACAGTGGCTAAGCTATAGTGTTCGGTTGGCATTTGGTTTTACTCATGTGCTTTCTATCCCTAATGAATAGAAAAAATTATTAGTATTTGATTATTTATAACAACATTTTTAAATGTGAAATAAATAAAGTAATTAAATTACACTTAGTGTAGGCATATAACGAAAAGTGGTAAAATGATACTGTGTATTTTATAATAAAGAATATAATAGTTTATAAATATTGCAAAATATTTTACTTAAGAAAACTGTGGCTATGGTTGGTAAACAAAACGTAATGTAGATTAATGTTTAACATAAATGTAGACATCTGGAGACAGATTACAGCAAATAAACTTTTCAAACGGCTATATAAAATACAAATACATAAAGAAAACAGTGTAAAGATGTAATTATTAATTATTTAATTTTTTTTAAAAAAGATGCACGTAGTCTTTTTAGAGGCGCAACAAATAAATCGTTTCATCACACTTAGTTGACAACAAAAACAAAAAGAAAGAACACACACACACTCATTGATTCACACACAACAAAAAAATAAAGAACACAAAGACACTCAATGATTCACACACGTGCACACGCATACTTATACACACATACAGTGGGATATTAACATAAAAAAATCACATTAAAATAACCACGGCTCTTTTTACTTTGTTTCCTTTTTACAAATTAATTTGAGCTCAAACTATTACGTCACTTCACAATATTTTATGGCGAGAAACGCCTTCTTGTTAATCTCGACACAAATTATTTTTTTTTACGTCTTAATTTTCAATAATTTATTTTATTATGGGGAGTTATCCCGCATATGGGCTTCACACTGACTGACTGACTGACTGACGGACGCGCTTAGGCGCAATATATATATGATATATATACTAGAAAATTACCCGCGCTTATCCAGAGGGAGTGTACTGCCTTCAGAGGTTTAAAGCATAGAGAAATATATCCTAGATCAGTGGTTCTCAAACTTTTTAAGCCTACCGCACACTTTCCAGTAAAAATTTTACTCAGCGCCCCCCGAATTTTTTTAAAAAACTTCTAACACAGGGATAGGCAAACTACGATCCGCGGGGAACATGCGTCCTGTCAGAGTATATTTTGCGGTCCTTAGGCATAAACATGTGGCGATCTTGTGTCATGTTAATTTTCTTTGCTTAGAATTTTTGATATATATTTGAAATTTTATTCCCAGCATTTGATACTAATCTAGAGATATATAATCGGTTTTATGGCTTCAGAATCATTAGTCCTTAAATGTTAACATACCTGTTCAAAACTACATTTCAGTTCAACCGGAATTGGCTTTTGTTTACGATTTACATTTCGAACGGATTCGAAAATTTGTGATTTAAAAGCAAATAGACGTTGTTTTAACAATGAGTGCTACCAAAGAAAGTAAGATTGAGGACGAATGTCGTTTTTAAATGACGAATTAATTGTTAAATATTGCTTAACGATCGTTGGGAGAAAAGCAGCCTTCTTGCTGTGCCGTGAGTGTGTGAGGGTCTTTAATGAGTGCGACTTAAAAAGATACCACCAAACAAAACATTTGTGTTTCGGGCACAATTTAACGAACCAAGAAAGAAAAAGGAAATGCAAAAAGTTTGTTAATAATTTAAAGTAGCAGCAAAATGTTTTCAACAAAAGTCTTAAAAGATGCTGCAACCAAAGCCAGTTTGGAGAGATATGTCATAAGATCGTAAAACGGAACATGCCTTTTTCTGACAGTGAATTTATCAAGAAATGCTTGACATATAGTGCAAGCGTTATGTTTCCAGAACAGAAAACAAAATTTGACACCATTTCTTTATCAAGGGAACTTTAGTCAGACGTTTTGAAAAAAAGTGACAATTTGATGCACCAACTTCGAGATGCAAGCAAGACTTTTTTGGTACTCTCGCATTGGATTAAAGTACCAATGTATAGGAACATCACAATTGTTGGTATTTATACGGGGAATACATCCTCGTTTCGAGCTTGTAGAAGAATTACTATGTGTTGGGGCTCTCAAAGACACAACTACAGGCCAGGATTTATTCAATACTGTAGACAACTGTGTTGAAATAACTGGGTTGGTGTGGAACAAGATGTAATAACCGATCTTTAACTGGAAAAAATAGTATGAACAATAGAATTAAAGAATATCAGCCTGACCACACACCAGAGGCGTCACTAGGGTTGGTGTCACCACTGTGGCAACTATCAGGAAAGTCTGTGTAAGGCTGTGTTGAATTTCAATCAGCTGTTAGGATAATAAACTTTGTAAAAGCTGGGGAACTTAAAGGTGTTAAAAGCACTTTTTGAAGATTTGAATATTATATTATCTACCATGACAGTGTCCGCTGGCTGACCCTGGGCAAGTTATTGAGGCGAGTATGAGATCTCATGGAAGAAATAGTTATGTTGCTGGAGATGAAGGGTTATGTTTGTGATTTTGTTACTTCCATAGTTAATGAAGAGTGGAAGTCAGACTTCATGTTTGCCATTAACATTATGGAAAATTTGAATGAACTGAATGTCAAACTTCAGGGCAATGGCTTGTTTGCACATGAAATTTATGTGTATGTTAAATCATTTCAGACAAATTTCTCCCTGATCTCCAGGCAAGCAGGTGAAAACAGGTTTTGCAATTTCTCTTTGCTAAAACAGAAAACCGTTTCTTGTTAAATGGCTGACAAGTGCAAGGCTCAGTTGGATGCCTTTGCTATGGAATTTGAAAGGAGGTTCCAAGACTACAAGAACCTGGAACCACTCTTCAATATCCTTAGTTCGCAATTTAGTGCAGAAGCTTATTAAGCCCCAGAGGATATACTGTTATAACTGCTTAACCTAAAAGCAGATTACGACCTGAAGGAGAAGTTCAAGTTAGTTTTTCTGCTTGAGTTTTGAGCAAGCTTTTTCTTGTATGAAAATCAACAAGTCTAAGAACAGATCGATGTTGACTGACTGAAAATTGAATAAATTCATGCGAATAGTAACCAGTAACCTGGTTCCACAATTCAAGAATAGTTCAACACACACACACACAAATTCGAAATCATATAAATGAGATTATGAACGTTGTTTGCTGCTACCAATTTAGAAATCCTCGGCTTTATTTTCATCAGCAGTTATCTTAAGTAACTGCGTTTGACTATTTGCATTAAACAAAAATAGTTACCGCACTGAATCTACTTTCCAATAAATATGATGAAGGAAATGAAATTACGAAATTTTAAATTACAGCCCATACTTCAGGATCTCCTTTTCCAGCCAGAATTGTTAATAGCAGCGTTTGAACATGAAAATAAATTCATTATTTGTAGCTACTTTTTGGAATAAGTTTGCAAATATTTATCACATAATAGTTCTTAGCAAATGTGTTCTTCCTTTGTGAACCGAAAGTATGGAAAAAGTAACGCTTCATTTCCTGGCAAAGTTGACTCTTTAAATTGAATAGAAAACAGAGATGTTTTAAATAGATACACAATGTATCTTCCAAACCTTGAGCCTTTTCATCAGTTCTGATTTGAACTGTATTATTGCTAAAATAATTTTTTTTTGGATCATATCACTTGCTTGCTGATGTACCACAGTCAATGTTCCCTTTAAGCTGCGCGGCCGCGCAGATGTCTGACAGACGCCGCGCAGCAGTTTTGAATTACCACGCAGCAAATTTTGTAAAATACTGCACTTAAAATGGATATTGTGCAACATAGCACACGAATTTTTTTACTTTGAACATGGTCCAACCAGGGGCGGATTAAGACTGCACGGGGCCCCTGGCTGCAAGTCAAACTGGGGCCCTATCCAGCCAGTGTACCTTTAGATAAAATGATTGCTAGCAGCTAATTTAAGACTGTAACTAGTGAATATTCATCCAAAATGATTATTCATATAAAAACCGAATTCGAAGAAATAACTTTTTGCCGGTATCCTAATATTGAGTGTAAAAGACAATTTATAAAATTAAAAAACACATGAAAAAAATTAAATCACACCCCACCCGGGAACGAACCCGCAACCGCTTGCACCATAAGCCTTAGTACTTCACATTCGGCCACGAGAGCTCATTTGGGTTTGTCAATTTAAAATATATATATAATATTCTTTAATAATTTCTGTTATTGAGCCTATCAAATCAGGTTTTTTGACTGCTAAGACTATCGTGTGGGAAAAGAGATCATTTTAATAGATGAGATTTTATTAATGTATCATATTTTCAGCAATACATGTATACATTTGTCCACATTTATTATAAAATATGCTAAGTTTGGGGGCCCTAAATCATCGGGGGCCACTGGCTTTAGCCCGTTCAGCCCCCCCCCCTTAATCCGCCATAGGGTCCAACGAACCTTAGAGGGAACATTGACCACAATCCGTATTAATTCACTTATAGTCGGTATAATTTGTTCTTTACCAATAGTATGAGATATACCCGATTTGGCAATCAATAACGAAATATTGTAAGAAGCTAGCAAGCGATTGCCATCTTGTGTGGTTGCTGTTGAAAAGAGTTTAGTCAAAGTTAGTTGTTTGATAAATTTTTATTTTACTGTTTGAAAATTATATAAATACTTATTTTTTTTTATCCCCGTTAATTTTATTTCAAATGTTCTGGAAGTGCGCAATTGCACATATTTAAACAAAACAACTAAATGCAAATGCGGTAACCAAACCAATGTCCAAAACGTTTTTTAAACTGAAAAATTGAACCTTGTGAGCAGAATATGTAAATCATATTTTTCTAAATCTTCTCTTCCTTTTTTTATGCCTTCACCGCCCCCTTACAGTTATTCACCGCCCCCCAAATTGACCCGTGGCCTTCACCGCCCCCTGGATCGCTTCAGCGCCCACAAGGGGGCGGTAGCGCCCACTTTGAGAATCACGGTCCTAGATGAATTTGAAATAAAATGAACAGCATTTTAAAATGTACATATTAAACCGAATGGGCCGGGTGCCCCAAATGTCTTTTTTGTTTTCTTTAAGATATTATTTCCTATTCAGTTTTTAACGATCTTGAGAAACTATCCATGATGAATCTGACTTTAAATGAAGAGGTTTGTGAAATGTACCTCTTGATCCGAATGGGCTCCGCGGCCCCTTAATGTATTTTTTCCTTGTATTAGCTATATACAAATCAGTTTAATCGTTAGATAATGAGAAAATAACTGGATTTTGATCAAAATATTTATAGCTGACTAAACCATTCACCATTCATTTATAGCTGACTAAACCATTCACCATTCATCCGAAACTGTTGACTATGCTCCCGGGATGGTAACTGGCTACTTATTTTTCGAAAGTTAACACTCCTTGGGCGCCGGGAGCCCATAATGTCATGTTTTCCTTATTTGAGCTTTATACACATTATTTTAAGCGTTAGCTACTGTGTTAATTGATGGATCTTAACTAAACTTTTATATAAAAACTTGACAGCCAATATTAAAATACTATAGGGCAATAAACTCCTAATGTCCATTTCTCCCGGCATAGGGGCCAAAAATGCCTTTTTTCTTAAACTTTTAATAATTTATTCCTCATTCATTTATTAACGATCTTGAAAAATAATGATAAATGCATCCATTATTATCCATATTGAAAGGAACAGGTATTTTGAGCTTTATGTCATGCACAAAATGGGCCCTGGGGCCCTTAATTTATTTTGTTTGCTTATATGAGCTGTACAAAATTTAGTTTACCTGTTAGCTAGTAAAAAAATGAATGGATCTTAACCAAAGTTTGTATTAAAAAACTTGGTACCCCATATTAAAATACGTAAGGGCACTGAACTTCTAATGTCAATTTCTTCTAGGCCGGAGGCCTTAAATACCAATTTTTTGTATATGTTTAAGATATTTTTCCCATTCACGTTATAACGATCTTGAGAAATATATCCATGATGAAACTGAATTAAAAGGAACAGGTTTTTAAAATTGACACCTTGCACGGGATGGGCCCTGAATCCCTAAATTTCTAATTCTATATAATATATAAAAAATGAAAGTGTGTGTGTATGTGTGTGTGTGTGTGTGTGTGTGTGTGTGTGTGTGCATGTCCTTCATAGCTGACTAAACCATTCACCCGATCGTCATGAAGCTTTTAGAGACTGTTGAGTACGCTTCTGGGATGGTAAGTGGCCAAATTTTTTTCTAAACTTAAAACCCATGGGGCGCCGGGGGCCAATAAAGTCATTTTTTTTCTTAAATAAGCTATATAAAAATTAGTTTATGCGTTAACTAATGTTCACATTTGATGGATCTTAACCAAAATGTGTATATAAAGACTTGACGGCCAATATTAAAATACTATTGGGCAGTGAACTCCTAATGATCATTCCTTCACGCTTGAGGGCCCAAAATGCATTTTTTCTTAAACGTTTAAGATTTTATTCCCCATATTGATATTAGCGATCTTGAAAAATAATGATAGATGTATCCATTATCATCCATATTGAAATGAACAGGTGTTTTGAACTTTATATCTTGTCCTGAATGGGCGTTGGGGCCCTTAATGTCGGTTTTGCTTATATGTGCTTTATAACAATTGGTTTTTTTCGTTAGCTACTAAGTAAAAGAACGGATCTTAACCAAAATTTGTATGCAAAAACTTGGAAGCCCATTTTAAAATACTTAAGGGCACTGAACTTCTAATGTCAATTTCTTCGGGACCTAGGGCCCCAAATGTCTTTTTTTCGTACATGTTTTTCCTATTCACTTTTTAAAGACCTTGAGAAATATATCTATTATGAAACTGATTTAAGATGAAGAGGTTTTAAATTGACATCTTGCACCGAATAGGCCCGGCGGCCCCCTTAATGTCAGTTTCCCCCCTATATTAGTTATATAGAAATTAGTTTCAGCGTTAGCTTATAAGAAAATAACTGGATTTTGACCAAACTTAGTATATAAAAACTTAAGAGCCTATATTAAATTACTATAGGGCACTGAACTCCTAATGTCATTCCCTCGGAGCTGGGGGCCCCAAATGTCTTTTTTACTGAACGTTAATAATTATATTCCCTATTCAATTTTACACGATATTGAGAAATATAGCTTGAGTACAATGACACTAAAAATTAAATTATCCCTCATTTGGGACCGGGGCCCTGAATATCGCCTCTTCTTTTGTACGCTATTTAATTATTAATTTATTTATCTGCTTGATATGAAACTTTGATTTTTTTTTGCACACTTCCGCGAAGGCTTCTGGCAGAATTTTTAAAAACCATTCCACTCATTGGTTTCTTTAAATTTATTCATTTTTACTGAGATCGTTCAACGCACGACGGGTCTGCTAGTCTCTAATAAAATTGCAGGACTAAACATAAACCATAGATAAGCGTAGGACGCAATAATCTTCTGTATAGAAGGAACGTCTGTAAACAGATAAGATAAGATAAGATAAGATAAGATAAGATAAGATAAGGTGTGTGAAACGAAGAAATACATTTTTAGGGGGGAAATGATTTTGGTATCCTGGACATAAAGGAGTGGACATATTAAATTCCCAGTGGTATAAAATTTAAATAAGTTATTATCAGGTTCATATTAACATAAATTTGGTCTAGATTTATCCATCAGCCAAGTAGCCAATGACATTGGCAATGTGTATATTGTATATATTGTAATATTGTAATAATTTAGCTAATATAAGAGAAGGCGATTTTACTCAATATTAATTTTAGTTCAGAGTTCAGTCATGCTTAATTTTTTTAGAATGAGTCTGAAGTTTACAGATTTTATTCAAATGGGAAATTGGACCATTGGAGAGAGGGGGCTAGGCTTTTATGTTATTTGTATAGAAAAGGGACACTAAATCAAGTTAATCAAGAAAAATGAAAAAATATACATTAAGGAAGTATCTATGTCTTTATAAACTTGAACAACACTTTGTTTAGAGTGTATATATTTTTATTAATGCTATGTATATATATATATATATATATATATATATATATATATATATATATATATATATATATATATATATATATATATATATATATATATATGAGAAATATAAAAAAAATCATATTAAAAACAAAAAAACACGGTAGTGTGTATTGTCTCGTATGCTTTTTAAGAAATCTTGTTTCTTAAAATTGAAGAGTAAGAAATCATGTTTCTTAAATTAAAAGAGTTAGCGATATATTTATAGCCTTTTCATTATAAATTTATAAAGAACGCATTTTGTCAGCAGTTTCTTTGGTCAAATTGATAGAGCTACCGACTACTGAAATAGAGGTCTGGGGATCGATTTTTAGTTGGTGTGTTGTTTTTTTTAAAACATAATTTTTTTTTCATGGGTTTGTCCCTGATAGAACCGCTATCACATTTTAAGTTTAGGAATAGGTTTTAGGGATAGGTTTTAGGGTTAGCGGTAGGTTTAGAAGTTTAGTGATAAGTGATAGGTTTTAGGGTTAGGGGTAGGATTGGTGATAGTGATAGGTTTTCGGGGTAGGTTTAGTGATAGTTATTCCTTTCTTCATTTTTTTCTTCATTTTTTCTCCTTGAGCGTAAAATTACTTTTAAAACAGGCCGAAAATAACAACAAAAATTTATTTAAGTTAAATAATGATTGCGGTGGCGCTCTTCTGTGCATTCGAACTATTTCGACATACTTGTATCTCTTTAATGTTAGAAACACGATTTCTTACACAAACAAGACGAGACGATACACGCTACCAAAAACACATCAACTTCTAATCTTCTTTTCTAATGAGTTCTTTTTACTTAGAGAATTGATTTTCGCATAAAACTCACTCACAATTTTAAGGTTACTAAATAAAGTTAACTGCCAATTAAAAAAAATAAATAATTGACGACAACTGCCGTCACTTATAAAACGTATTTTATTTACCACCCCACAGACTATTATACTATTTAAAGTAATGAAATATTTATAACAGCAGCTATAAGGTAAGGAACTACGCCCCCATCTTCTCTATTAAAGACAACAGCTGCTTATATCAAAGCGCTAATAAACTAAATTATCAATGTTTTAAATGTTATGAAGTTTCCAAAATAGTTTAAAGAAACTAACGCCAGTGTTATTTAAAAAGCTTGCAATAAAATTTGCGCACCATTTTTACTCAATGAAAGTTACTTGAAAGGAGTTCGCTTGAATTAAAGTCTTGTAATTAAGTAAAGTAAAAAAAAGTAAGTCCCATGGCCGAAGGTCGTAGGGGATCCTTAATGTTTCCATTAGAGCTTACTCGCTGCTTGTTTATACCTGGTGTGGGCCCCAATTCCCTTCAAGCGGTCAGCGGAGGACTTTCTTAGAGTATCATTTACATTGTGGCTTTAATTATGTAGACAACAATAATAGGCCTAAATATACTTTTTGTTAGCCTTTACAGGTGTTTTAATATGGAAATGATATATAATTTTTTAAAATGTATATTTGTCTCTATATAATACGATTTAAAATTAAGGCTCTAATGCAAATGGTATAATTTCAAAAAGGAAAGTAAATATGTTTGGGATCACTTTTCCCGATGATACATCATATTTTGTAAATTATAATTCAACCCCTACCCCCCCCCCACATCAGATTTAGTTTGTGAAAAATAAACAAATTATTTACCAAATTTTAAAATTAAATAATCGTTCTTCGGTTGGTTTATGGGTAATAATGACTAAATTATTTTTTTTTAAATGGCTTTTATTATTCCGGCTACCAAGGAATGACACTGACATATTCAATTCGCAGCACATCTTAAGTAATTACTTTTAGGTTCATTTGTATTGAATTTAATTAAACTTCTGTTAATAAATCCGGTAGCCAAAGTTTAAATTGTAAATTTGTTTAGCTTGTAAAAACAAAATTATAGTAGGGCCTATTGGTCAAAGACCTTTATATGTATGTTAAGATCATTGATGCTTAACTTTCATAAGTAAATTTAAAGGATTGAGCCATTAAAATAAGTTGAAGTTGCAGAAATATTTATGTACTATATATATAAGATATTATATATATATATATTAAAAAAGTTGAAGTTGCAGAAATATTTATGTACTATATATAAGATATTATATATATATATATATATATATTAAAAATTAAATCGACATTAGGAAAAAGGAACACGCTACAAATTTTAAAAAAAGTATAAGGGCTCTAATTGACGATAAAGTTTATTTGATTTGGGCCAATTATTTACACGTAAAATTCCCTCACATAATTATTATGTTTTAAAATTAAATTGTGAGTTATTATAAACAACATAACAAAACTCTTAATTTAAAAATAAATTCAATTCATTGTTTGACGAATGTAAATAAAATAGTTTTAACCCATCTATAATATAAAGAAAGTATTCGTATAAAAGGCCACTGCTTTGTACCGCAAGGTGATACCAAATATGAATGTTATTATAATAAAACTAGCTGACCCGCGGCATACCATACGCCGTTAATGATTTAGTGACGGGTGAAGACTTCCTGAAAGACACAGTTGTCAAAATGGGGTGGGTTTTGGGCAAACTTTGTGAGTGAATGAAAAGAAGGAACTCTGATGAGACCCGCGGCGTATCACCCGTCAAAAATGACGGAAGATTTCAAAATAAATAAACATCAGATTAAAAAAATAACGTAAGACAGACCTTTCATTTTTTAAATTGATTCATTTATTATCATATTGAACAATTTTATGCGGAACTTTCGAAAATAGTTATTTTTGGTGCAGTAATTTGGTGCGCAATATTGAACACATATCGTTACATCCACACATACATACATGCAAACATACATACAGACGACGGGAATTATGTATATTGATTACACAGATCAATCTAAGATGCGTAGACGCAAACGTGCATACCGTAATTTGACAATAAAAGATTTTAGAAAGCGAACCGCTGAATATAAAGTTTAGGACAAAAATAGTACACCAAAATGAACTCGTTTTGAATGTCCGCATAAAGCTGTTCAATATGAGATATACATTTGTTCTCTTAGTCTCTGCATTTTCTGCTTATTTAAGTTACGGCATTGGGACAAAGAGACAATTACAAAAACTATCTTAAGACCATCTCCAGGGTAAAAGGAACCGTCCTGCCGAATTTGGTCCACGTCCGTCATTTGGTTTTTCCGTTGCTGTATAACAGAAAGTTGAAAAGTGAAATATACAAAGATACAAACACCAACTGAGCTTTATATATTAATAGAAATATACCCTTTATCCAAGTATTAGTTGCTGGTTATTACAATTTTTTTTTGCCAAGTTAAATTTCAGATTCATCTATTTAGTTAAAATCTTATGGGAAACAGAGATATGCCATTTTACCGTGTGAGTTGCTTTCACTTAATGCAGTGCCTTTTAACATTACCATTATTTAAAAGATATGATTGATTAAATAATTAATCTTGACGACCATAATAACTAAATTTACTATTTCATTCCCACTTGTAAAAAATAAACATAACTGATAGGTTTTCCGAAAGAGCTCTACCACCCTCGTCACTCTAAAATTTAATATAATTACGAAACTGCATTGTATCACAATTGTAAGTAATATAATATTTGTAACCGTGTCTATGAGATAAAGAACATATGGCAGTATCCCTTGAAAAGGCAAAACTACATAACTCATAGCGCAAATAAACAAAATTATAAATGTACTTTCTAAAATAATAAAAAAAACAAACAAAAGTAGTCGTATTAAAATGATATAAAAAAAAATGTGTACACCATATATAGACAATTAAAATAAAGTCTTGTTTTAAAGTAAATGTGCTGGACCAAGATAACTCTTCCTTTCGACGTAATCATAATTGTTGTAATAGGAAATAACATTTAACTTTTTTATGTCTATATATTTTACGATTTATATTTAGGGTTTTTATGCATTATGTATAATTTCAAAATGGAATCTTTTTTTTGGTTCTGTTCCCTATTTCTGATAAGGTAACATATTTTGTAAATTAGATTCAATGCACACACACACACCAGATTTTCTGGAACAAACCCGTAAAAACAAAGTTTTTGACTATAAATCCCTTATATGAGACATAACTAACAGTATTGATTATTTTCAAATGCGACAAACATTTACAGACTGAATCTGTCTTAACTCAACTTTGCTTCATAACCCTGAGAGGGGAAAAGTCTGGTCACCGATCGCTTGACCGAACTCAGCGTGACACGTAAAATGTAAACAAAAGCACGCCGGTACTTCGATGGGTCGCGTCAACGCGTCAACTTAAACTCTCACGTGGAAAAAAAACAATAACAAACAGTGAATTTGAATTACATACGTTATATAAGGATAAACTAAAAATGCATTAATTTAATTACGGTACGTTCGATCGATCTGAAATTTTGATGCGGTGCATTGTTAGGTGAGACGGGTGCGTGTGTCAAATTGCAGCTCGATCGGATCACGAAAAGAGGGTCATTTGTTACTTTTGTTTTTATAGAGACAGAGAGAGATCACGACAGAGACGGCGGTGAAGTTAATATAAGGGATTTAAAAATGAAAAAAAAAGATTCAACTGTCTGTTAATAAGTGCATCTGAAAAATGATTAAAAGGCAATTTTAGAAATGGTTTATGCTATTCCGACTAGTAAGTGTATAACAAATAAACAGGGTATTAGTTAGCCTGACAGGACATAACAAAACAGCGAACGTTTCGGCAAAGAGCCTTCCTCGACGAACAAATAGTACACAAATAAAACGAATAAGACGAAAGAATAAAAACACTTAGCTTCAGTGAAATAAGTGTATAGCTTATGTAAAAGACAAACAAAATATAAATGTTATAATAATAGGACACAGATAAATTTAAGATGCGTACACGAAAATGTGCGCACAGTAATCAGGCGATAAAAGATTTTAGAAGGCGCACCGCTAAAAATGAAACCTTGAAAAAATACTGACACAATTATTACAGAAATAGGTTTTTCATTAAATGTCGAGTTATGGAACAGAAAATAATTAAAACAAATTCGCAATTAAATTTAAACGTGTAAACAATTAAACCTAATGCATCGTGTGGCAGTTGTAAATGTCTACGTGTCTATCTAATATATAGATAGTACCAGTAAAAAATGACAATGCTTTTTACTGCACAGCTCAAATTAAAAAGCGTACACGAAAATGTGAATACAAAAAAATGTTTAAAGCGCACCGCTGAAAATAAAGTATTGTGGGACAATAACTTCAACAAAAATAACTCTCTTTGAACGGAATTTGAACGTCCACGTAAAGTTGTTCAATATAGAAAAGAGGTTAAATTTTTCATTCTTTGTCTCTGCATTTTCTAATTTTTTAATTTACGGTCTTTAGGCATAAGGGCCAATTAGAAAAACTATCTTAAAACCATCTGCATGTTAAAAAGAACCGTCCTGCCAAGTTTGGTCCACGTACATCATTTGGTTTTTCCGTGGCTGTGTAACAGAAAGTCGAAAACTGAAACATACAAACATACATTAGACAAAGTTACAAACACCAACTGAGCTTTATATATTAGATATATATATATATATATATATATATATATATATATATATATATAATATATATATATATATATATATATATATATATATATATTAGGGCTGCGGAAATTAACGATTAATTTCTGGGTTAATCGTCAAAAATATTAACGTTTAATTTTTTTAACGATTAATCGACCCACCTTTTATAGGTGTAAATGTAATGGAAGTAAAAAAGTGAAATGTTTCGGCCGATAAACATAAACTAATTTCCAGACGATTATACGAACATTTTCGTTTTAAACTATTGACTGACGTGAATGTCCAAAATGTTGATAAAGGTTTTTGTGTCCATTGGGAGAAATCGTTAGCCTACCATGCAATGTTTCCTTTAAGTTAAGCTTCGTTGGTCCGTGTGCAAAGTTTAAAAAAAAACAACAACTAGTGTGCAAAGTTGCACAACGCCCATTTTTTGTGCAACATTATACAAAATTTACTTCGCGGTGACTCTAAACTCCTGCGTGGCATCGGTCAAATATCTGCGCAGCCGCGCTTCTTAAAGGGAACATTGCTACCATGGTTTAAAACTTCGCCAACATATCATCTGCAAACCAAACATCCAATACAGTATCGCAGGGGATGGCAAACTTTTTCTACTGAGGGCCGCATTCAAAACTTCATTGTTATAAGCGGGCGGCATATATATTTTGTCAACTTCAATTACAAATTACAACGTATAAAAATATGAGTTAATGATTATAAACATGTACTTGTCTTTTACTTGATATTCACACTATATTACACATGTACATTTCATTTTAAAATACGAAGGGAAACAATTTCTAATTTGATAACAGGATTTTACTATTCATAATAATTTCAACAAAAGTTTAATGTTACTTGTCATAATGACTATGAAGATGTAGGAACGTAATATACGAGTAGATACAAGCTGATCATAGAGTACAATTATAATAAATGAAAAGTATGTTACTGTTCACAACTTTGTATAATGTTCTTGATCTGTGGAACCAGTTTACTGGTTGTGATTCGCATGACTGCATTCCAACTCCAGTCAGTCAACATCGATCTGTTCTTAGACTTGTTTATTTACATACAAGAAAAAACTTGCTCACAGATCTTTGTGGACCCAAATAATGACAAAAGTTTGGCAGCAAAGTTTTTAAAATGTGGAAATGCTGCTGCTGGCAAACATCCATAAAACTCTAGCAGAAGAACTGACTTGAACTTCTCCTTCAGGTCATAATCTGCTTGTAGGTCACGTAGCTCTAAATGTATATCCTCTGGGGCTGAATCAGCTTCTGCATTAAATGGCGAACAGTGGATATTGAAGAGTGCTACTAGATTCTTGAAGTCTTTGAGCCTCCTTGAAATTCCATAGCGAAGGCATCCAACTGAGCCTTGTACTTGTCAGCCATTTCACTAGAAATGGTTTTCTGTTTCAGTAAAGGGAGATTGCAAATTGTTTTTACCTGCTTGCATAGAGAACAGGAAGAGCTTTGACTGAAATGATTTAACATTCACATACATTTCATGTGCAAACGCGAAGTCTTTACTTCCACTCTTCATTAACAATGGTAGTAACAAAGTCACACAAAACCCTTCATCTCCACGAACATAACTATTTCTTCCTTGAGATTCCCCACTCGCCTCAATATCTTGCCCAGGCTCAGCCAGTGGACTCTGCTGTGGTATATAATATCATAATATTCAGTTTCCAAATCTTCAAGCAGTCCCTTGAACTGTCAGTGGTTAAATGCCTTGGCTCTGATGAGGTTTATTACACTGGCAATTGGGTCAATAACATGCTTGATATTTAACGCAACTTTACACAGACTTTCCTGGTGGATGACACAGGGAGAGGAAATAGTGTTTTTCAGGAAGTTTTCTTTAATTTTATTTTTCTTTATGTATTTGATACAGCACGCGCTCCAGCAAGCTATCTTGTTACACACCAACCCAGTTCTTTTAACACATTTCTCAACAGCATTAAATAAATCCTGGCCTGTAATTGTGTCTTTGAGTGGCTCAACACAAACTAATTCTTCAATAAGCTCAAAATGAGTGTTTATTCCTTTCATAAATACCAACAATGGTGTTATGTTCTGTACATCGGTATTTTCGTCCAACGCAAGAGAGTACCACAAAAAGTCTTTGATTGCATATCGAAGTTGTTGCATCAAATCGTCACTATTTTTTTTCAACACGCCTGACTGCAGTTTTCTTTGATCAAATTTTGTTTTCTGTTTTGGACACATAATGCTTGCTGCATCTGACAAGCATTCCTTGTTGAACTCGCTGTCAGAATAAGACTTGTTCCGTTTACAAACTCATGGGACAGCACCAAACTGGTTTTGGTTGCAGCATCTTGTATTGAAGACTTTTTTGTGAAAACAGTTTGATGCTTATTTAAATTATTAACAAACTCCTAACAATTCCCTTTTCTCTCATCGTTCGTTAAATTGTGCCCGAAATTAAAATGTTTTTGTTTGATGGTGTCTTTTTAAAGTTTAACTCCTTAAAGACGCTCACACACTCACTGTACAGCAAACAGACTACTTTGCTCCCAACGCTCGTGAGGCAATATTTAGCGGTCCTATTATCATTAAAACACGACATTCGTCCTCGATCTTTCTTTTTTTGGCCACTCTCATGGTTAAATCAACGTCTATTCGCTTTTAAATTACAATTTTAAAAAACTGCCAATATGTAAATCGTAAACAAAAGAGACTTCCGTTGAGCTGAAATGCAGTTTCGAATAAGGATGTTACCAATTAATGACTGATGATCACTAATCTATTCTGGAGCCATAACACAGATTTAATATCCATAGATTCGAATAAAATACTTGTTATAGTTTTTTTTTACAAATATAGTGAAATTCTAAACAAATAAAATTTACATCGACATAAGTATAGTATCATGAACGTGGCTAGGGGCCGCACAATTTACTTAGGCGGGCTGCATGCGGCCCGCGGGCCGTAGTTTGGCTACCCCTGCAGTATCGGAATCTTCAGTTGAGACAATCTAAAGCTATGTGAACGTTTGTTCAGCTCTGCTGGTTATATTGTCAATAAGACCCGCTCATCACTTGAACCAAATACTGTCAATACACGTGTCTGTTTGCGTTGTTGGTTAAAAGATGTCATATAAAGAAAACATTCCAGTGTTATTTATATTTTCGACAAGTATTTTGATAAATGTAACCTATGATACCATAATTTTCAATTTTTAGCTTTAATCGAAATTAACGATTTTTCAAAAGTTAACAATTAAATTTAAATTAATCGATAACAGCCCCTAATATATATATATATATATATATATATATATATATATATATATATATATATATATATATATATATATATATATATATATATATATATATATATATATATATATATATATATATCTACACTAATAAAAGACAAAGCCCTGACTCACTGACTCTCTCACTCACACACAGTGACTCATAACCAATTCTCCAACTTCCCATGTAGGTAGAAGCAAGAAATGTTGGTAACCTGCTGAGTACACTCTTAAAACGATAATTGGTAAAAAAGAATTTTAAAATTTCCACTCATGGGGGGGAGGGGGGGCTGGGGGGCCCAAAAAAGCCTTTTCCTTGTATGGGCTATATGTAACTGAATCGACACTAACTGGGGGGGCTGGGGGGCCCAAAAAAGCCTTTTCCTTGTATGGGCTATATGTAACTGAATCAACACTAACTGCTGGGGGGCCCAAAAAAGCCTTTTCCTTGTATGGGCTATATGTAACTGAATCAACACTAACTGTCCACCTCCCCGTGTAGGTAGAAGCATGAAACTTTGGAAAGTTGTTAAGTTAAGTACACTCCTGCAATGGTAACAGTCGAAACACATATTTAAATTAACAATCATGGGGGGCCAGGGATCCAAATTTAGATTTTTTTCTTATATGAGCTATTTAAACACTGACTCATCACTCATTCTCCAATTTCCCGTGAAGGTTGAAGCATGACACTTTTGGGAAATGGCTGAATACATTCTTACGACGATAATTGACGAAAGAGAAGTTTAAAATTCACACTCATGAAGGGCTGGAGGCCATTTATTTTTTCCTTATATGGGCTATGTAAAACTGAATCACCACTAATTCTCCATCTTCACGTATAGGTAGAAGCATGAAGCTTTGGGGAGTTGTTGAGTGCACTCCTTCGATAGTAACAGGTTAAAAATATTTAATTTAACACTCACTGGGGGCCGGGTGCCAAAATCTAGATTTTTCCTGATATGAGCTATAATAAAAATTGACTAATCACTAACTCTCCGATTTCCCGTGTAGGTAAAAGCATGAAATTTTGGGAAGTTGTTGAGTACACTCTCGCCTTGGTTACAGGTGAAAAAAAATGTCTTAATTATCACTCCTCGAGGTCGGGGGCCAAATAGAGTTTTTTTTCTTACATAAAAACTGATACTGAATTTTTTTTATCACTAACTCGGGGCCCAAATGTAGTTTTTGTTTTATATAAAAACTGACACATCACTAATTCTCCAATTTCTCCTGTAGGCAGAAGCATGAAACTTTGGGAAGTTGTTGAGTACCATCCCGTGATGGTAACAGACGAAAAAATAAAACATTATCACTCAATAGGGGGCCGGGGCCCAAATGTAGGTTTTTTCCTAATGTTAGTTATATAAAAAGGACTCATCAATAATTCTCCAACTTCCCGTGTAGGTAGGAGCATGAAACTTTGGTAAGTTGTTGAGTGCAATTGTTAAAGACGAAAAATTATCAGCTCGATAGGATCACGGGAAGTGTGTCATTTTTTACCTTTTGTTTTTGTTTTCCGTGGGACCACGACAGACAGACAGACAAGACGCGAAATTAATATATTTAGTATATCCATCATGATCCAGATTGAAATCGATTGGTATTTTGAATTGGTGTTATGCGGGTTCTCAACACTAACTGAAATCCTAATTTACCGTTGAAAAGCCGGGTATTTTGCTAGTATATACATATACATGACTACTTGACCCATCGAGCATTACAGTGCAATTTGCACGGATTTCAGAAGAAAGGAAATTCTAAGAAACCAAGAGTGGTGATATAAACACTATGCTAGACAACTTTGCACAAGTTTACTACTAAACAACTTAAAACATTTTCATAGCGATCGAATATTGTTGAAATAGCTTACATAAGAAAAAAAGACATTAAGGGCATCCCGGTGTAACAGGCCAGATTAAACCCCTGACCAGAATATACCCGGGTATAATCTGGCCTAGGCCAGAATATACCCCCGGGGTTAAACTGGCCTAGGCCAGAATATACCCGGGTATATTCTGGTCAGGGGTTTAATCTGGCCTGTTACACCGGCCCCCATTGAGGGATAATTTAGAAAAACAACATTGCCATTGTACTCAACAATTTCATAAAGTATAATGGCGATCGATTGGATAAATTATATTCATAATGCTTATATCAGAAATTAAGGGTCCCTTGCCAAAACAGTGTAAGATATATTTTGAAATCTGGGTCATGATGAATATGCGTGTTTATGTTTGTCCAGGTCGTATAAAATTGAGTCTTATGCAACGTGTTTCTATGCATAAACTTTCATGTTTAAATGTTTGTTAATAGAGTAACTGCAACGCATAAATTTCTTCAACGTACGATTATGACTAAAACAATTGAAATGTTCAAGGAATTTAATTTAATTAATAAATAATTTTGAAAAATGAATCACCAAATGAATTTTTCATTGTGAGTAGGGACCAATGTTCTCGCCAACGTTCGCTGGTCCGTGTGCAAGATAAAAAAAAAGCAACTCGTGTGCAAAGTTGCACATATCCACTTTGTCTGCAATATTTTAACACAATTTGGATGCACGGCAATTCTCAACTACTCCACGGCGTCGGTCAGATAACTGCGCAGCCGCGCAGCTTAAAGGGAACATTGGTGGGGACGTGAGCGATAATGTCTCAATGCGGCTCTCAAATTTTTAGAATATTAATAAAATGGCTCTCACTTACTACATGTCTGGTGTACCGTCTCGTAGTGACGTATTACTTATTAATGCAGTGGTTCCTAACCTTTTGGGGTCCATGCACCCCTTCAGATGCCCAAAACAAGTTCATGCACCCCCTCGTGAAATTTGCAGAAAATGCATAATAAACTATGTTTATTTTAGGAACACAACAGTTTTGACCACAGGCAACATGGAATTTAGTGAGAGATCTGCCACTTCTTATGATCAATCAGCGATTAAAATCTGGGGACTGTTTTGGACAAAGCAACTCTCATGTCATCCTCTGCATTCAACTTATTCCTTTCCTTGGTTTTAATCGTCAAAGGTGTGGAGAATTCTGCTTCACAGAGATAGGTTGTGGCAAATGGAAGGAGAGTCAGTACTGCCCTTTTGGCTAGTTGTGGGTAGGAATCTAGCTTGGCGCACAAAAATTCAATCAAGGTATTGCAACTGAAGGCACTCCTCAGTACTTCTCTGGTTCTCAAATCAATCAGGTCATCTTTAGCAAAGTCACTGTCATCAATGTTGTCCAAGTCACAGAGAAAAGGATTGCGAATCCATAGGTCTTTCCTAGAAATTTCTTGACAGATATACCCATCAAAGGGCATTTGCAATGTTGAATGGTGCTTTGAAATTTCCCCTTTGATTTTGTCAGTCATTGATCCCTCAGTGCTTCCTTCTGCACGAGATATTACAACTTCATCCAAGAGTGGAAAGTTGGCCAAGTTGGACTTTTCTAGTCATCCTTGGAATAGTGGCACTTTGCTAAGGAAGGCTTGCAATCTCTCAGTAGCATCCATTACAGTCACAGAAGGGCCTTGAAGAGATCTGTTCAACTCATTCAAGATGCTGAAGATGTCAGCCAGGTATGCCAAGTAATGAATGAAATTTGGACAGTCAAACTTGTCAGCAAGATCACTCTATTTTTAGAAAGTATCCGTCCCCTGGACAACCAGCGCACCTCAGTGTGGTAGAACAGAACTTCATGCTCAGAGACCACCTCCTGACAGAACAACTTGAAGAGGCAGTGGTTCAAAGCATGTAAGTGGATAAAATTTACAACTTGGACTGCAGTTGAAAGAACTGACTTCAAGTTTGGAGGTAGAGTTTTGCATGCCAGGGCCTGACGATGATGGATACAGTGTGTAGTGACAATATATGGGTCTTCTTTCTTTACCAGTGCTGAAAATCCTGACTTATTACCGAGCATGGAGAGAGCACTACCTGTGCAAATTGAAGAAATTCTTGAAGTCCAGTCAAACTAGTTTTATGTGAAGAATGCCCTGACTAGCTGCAGTACATCAGCAGCTTTGGTAGTAGCTAGGATTGGCTTACAAAAGAGAAATTCCTCCTTCAGCAATCCACTGAGAACATATCTCAGAAATACAAGAATCTGAATGCATTGTGCTACATCAGTGGATTCATCCAGCTGCATGCTAAATGGAAAAGGACTGCTTCTCATCTCGCACAAGACTTGATCCAGAATGTCTGCAGTCATGTCACTAATCCGTTGCATGAATAGTGTCATTGGACAAAGGAACTTTCTCAACCTGCTTCTTCTGCTGGTGACCACACATCAGTTCCACCAACTCCAGAGCACAAGGCTTCACCAAAATTCTCCAATGGTGTGGTGCTTCTTGTTCTTTGCAATAAGATATGCAACCTTAAATGATGCCTCCAGGGCAGATTTCTGTGACAAAGAAAATCCAAGCCTGGACAGGGTACCTGTGGTCAATAAGCGAGCTCTCTTCTGCTTGAAGACCTCAACACTGTCCTTGGAATTGGATGGATGGACTTTCTCCAAGTGCTCTCGGAGTCTAACAGGCTTCATGTTGTCATTGCACAGGATTTTTCGACAGAGGAAGCACTGAGGCTTCTTTGTTCTAATTCCCACTCTTTTTTTTTATTATTTATTAACGATTTTGAAGGGTCGGTGACAATCGGAAAGTCGTACCAGTCACAGGCAAATTTTTAACTGATGAAGTTGATTTTTTTAATAACCGGAATTGGATGCTCAACTCAAGATTTAAGGTTTCAATGAAGAATAATGGCTTACAATTAAAAGACCTTTGCAGCGTACCGAGCAATAAAAGTGAAGGAAAAAATCCCAACGTTTACGTCCTCTAAATACAGTTAGAGGGTCACCGGAAGACATATATCTGACGTATTTGATGAGAAAATTAAATAATTTTTAGAAAACTGTGACTTAAAACACGAAATTCCGAGGAACACGTAAAATAAGAGGTTGTATATGGGCGCCCTTTAACGCGCCATACCTTGCTTATGGTTTACATTTTCAGATTATCTGTTTTTCGTTCTTTTTTTCCTTCTTCTTTTTTTTTCTTCATCTTTACCTTTTTTTTTCTCTGAATGTTTCATGCACCCCCTGGAACCTGCTCATGCACCCCTAAGATGCACCACTGGTTAGGAACCCCTGTATTAATGTATGTTGTAGGCATTCTCACAATACACAATCTTTCATGCAATAATCATCTGAAGAATTAATGTCAATAAAATAACTTTAATATGCACATTATGTACAGAAATATAACTTTGAAGTTTCACAACGTGGAGACATCAGCCACACATTCGCCATTACCTTCAGAACTCCTTTGGCGCGCTTTTACCCATGTGACATCTCTGTCACTAATCTCGTGATTATCACGTGACATCTGGCCACCCTGGTCTATTGGGCCGTCCATAAAGTACGTCACGCTCCAGAGGGAGGGGGGGAGGGAATGTTAGAAGATGTAAACGTTTTTGCCAGGGGGGAGGGGTTGTGTCCGCCGATGTGTGACGTCACGCTGTTTTATATTAAACTAGAAAAATACCCGCAATTTTTAGCGGGAGTGTGCTGACCCTTTATCCAAGTATTAGTTGCTGGTTTTTACAATTTTTATTTGCCAAGTTAAATTTCAGATTCATCTATTTAGTTAAAATCTTATGAGAAACCGAGATATGACATTTACCTCGTGAGTTTTCACTTAATGCAGTGCCTTTTAACATAACCTTACTATTTAAAAGATATGATTTATTAAATAATGATTCTTGCCGACCATAATAACTAAATTTACAATTTCATTCCCACTTGTACAAACTTAACATAACTTATAGGTTTTCAGAAAGAGCTCTACCACCCTCGTCACTCAAAAATTTAATATATAATTACGAAACTGCATCGTATCACAATTGTAAGTTATATAATATTTGTAACCACGTCTCTGAGATAAAGAATATGTGGCACTATCCCTTTAAAAGGCAAAAGCTAAGTGACTCATAGCGCAAATAAACAAAATTATAAATGTACTTTCTAAAATACTATTTTAAAAAAAAACGGTCGTATTAAAATGATATAAAAAAATGTGCACGCCAGCTTATCTTATCTTATCTGTTTATAGACGCTCCTTCTATACAGAAGATTATGCGTCCTATGCTTATCTATGGTTTGTGTTTAGTCCTGCATTTTTATTAGAGCTTTAAATGTTGATAAAGTGTTGGTTTTCCTGGATTCTTCAGGCAACCCATTCCACGCCCGAATTCCGGACGGGAAGAAGGAAAACTTGTATGTGTTTGTTCTTGCATATGGAATAAGAAAGGTGTTTTTATCCTTATGTCTATCTGAGGGTTGTATTAAGTTATCTTTGTTTTGTATTTCTAAATTAGAATTAATTGCTTTATGTATGATTACTACTTTGTTCTTGGTTCTTCTATCCTCTAGTGTTTCAAGGTTTAATGATTTAACTAATGGTGTTATTCTTGTCAGTTTCGAATATTCCATATTTTGACATATAGAAAGCTGGCCGCATAAAATAAAGTCTTGTTATAAAGTAAATGTACTGGCACTACTGGACCAAAATAACTCCTCATTTTGAAGTATGCATAATAATCGAAACAGGGAAATAATATTTAACATTTTTTATGTCTCTATATTTTACGATTTATATTTACGGTTTATAAGCAATGTGTATAATTTCAAAAAGGAATCTTTTTTTTTGTTCCCTATTTCGGATAAGGCATCATATTTTGTAAATTATATTCAATGCACACGCACACACCAGATTTTATATATGAAAAATAAAATAAATTTAAAAAAAAAGAAGATTCAACCGTCTGTTAATAAGCGCATCTTAAAAATGATTAAAAGGCAATTTTAGAAACTGCCTATGCTATTCTGAATACAAAGGAATGAACATAAAAACATATGCAATTCGCAATTCATATTAATTAAGCGTTTTCAGGATCATTTCATTAAATTTAGTCAACTTTTGTTAATACGTTCGGTAGCGAAAGTTTATAATGTATAGTGTATATAAAGCTTAAGTAAATAGTTTTAAAGTGTAAGTTTATTTGACATAGGCCATCACTTTCAACATAAAATAAACTCGCTACATCTATGGTTTTTAATTAGATGTCGAGTTATGAATTACATTTTTAAAATCCCAATTTAATTCATTGCATGTAAAATATTAATACAATGCATCGTGAAAATAATTGAAATAAAATAATTTAAACGCATATGTAATATATAAAGCGCAGTTGATATTGTTTAAAAAAAGGCCACTGCTTTGTTGACATTTTTCCAAAAGATCTCTGCCACCGTCGTCACTAAAAAAGCTCTTATATATTTATGACACTGCATCGTAACACAATTGTAATTAATACAATATTTGTAACAGCTTATATGAGATAAAGATAATAAATATAAATAAAGAAATTAGGCTATATTCCTAACTTTAAAAAAAGCAAACAAAACAATTCAATTTTATGTTAAAAACGCATGTGAAACCATGACAATAATCGATTTTAAAAATGGCCTATGTTAATCCATCATAAAAGGAATGAACAAAACATATTCAATTCGCAATACAAAATAATTAAGCGTTTTCAAGATCACTTTATTTAGTTTAATCTACTTATGTTAATAAGTCCGGTAGCCTAAGTTTAAATAGTATAAGTGTATAGGTTATGTAAAAGACAATAGCTTATATAAAAGACAAACAAAATATAAATGTTATATTAATAAGAAACAGCTAAATTTAAGATGCGTACACGAAAATGTGCGCACAGTAATCAGGCGATAAAAGATTTTAAAACGCGCACCGCTAAAAATGAAGCCTTGAAAAAAATACTGACTCAATTATTACATAAATAGGTTTTTCTTTAAATGTCGAGTTATGGAACAGAAAATAATTAAAACAAATTCGCAATTAAATTTAAACGTGTAAACAATTAAATCTAATGCATCGTGTGGCAGTTGTAATTAAATATGTTTACGTGTCTATCTAATATATAGAAAGTAACAGTAAAGAAAATGACAATTCTTTGTACTACACAGCTCAAATTATGAAGCGTACAGGAAAATGTGCGCACCGTAATTAGACATTATAATATTTTTTGAATGTGCACCTCTGAAAATAAAGTATTGGGGGAAAAAAAACGTCACCAAAAGTAACTCGCTTTGAACGGCATTTGAACGTCCGCGTAAATTTGTTCGATACAGAAACGAGGTTAAATTTTTTATTCTTTGTCTCTGCATTTTCTGATTATTTAATTTACGGCATTCGGGCAAAAGGGACAATTACAAAAACTAACTTAAAACCACCTTCTGGATAAAAGGAACCGTCCTGCCAAATTTGGTCCCTGTCCGTCATTTGGTTTTTCTGTGATTGTTTAACAGAAAGTCGAAAAATGAAACATACAAACATACAAACATACAAACATACAAAGATACAAACACCAACTGAGCTTTATATATTAAGATATTGTGATTATTTAGTA
>CALYLW010000037.1:0-115000 GCA_944989445.1 Ampullaceana balthica | reverse complement strand
GGTACTGATTAAAAAATTTGCTTGATTAATCGGGGAAAAATTTAATGGATTAATCGTTATATGCGATTAATTATATTTTTTTAAATGCGCGTATACATCCCGTTAAGTTGCGATTCATTATTTCACGAAATCGATTAAATCGTGGTAATTCCATGGCTAACACATTTTGTGACGTAACACAGCAAATTCGTTGTGCCATGCAAGAAATAAGGAAAAGAAACCTTTATGTTTACAACTTACGTCTAAGTCTAAATAAATAATAATTATACGAAGGAGAAGTATGTAGGTAACAAAAATTATAAATTATAAATAAATTAGAAAAAAATATTATATATATTTTTATAAGTTTTATTCGAAATTTAATCGATCAAATTAATTTTAATAGATTAAATTCTTTACGATTAATCGATTAATTAATAGTTAATTTCCGCATATATATTATATAATATAATATAATAAATTGTATAAAAAAAACTTTTTTTCTTATTTTCCAGATAACTAGACCGACATACTATCACCCTTGTGTCTGCATTTATGATGATCCAGGATATATTGTTGCTACTCCGCCATTTTCGCTTCTCATTAATTTCGGCCGAAGTTCTACTGTAGAGTCAAGATTAACGAGATCAAACAAACTTTTTACGTATGCAAATTGCTCAACGAAAGAGTGGGCGTCACCTGACGTAAATTTTTAGTGGATCGTTTAGTAAACTTAATATATTGAAATTAATTAAAATAGTGTTTATTTTTAATTTTTTTTAAAAAGCTTTGTTTTGTCATTTGTCATATACATATTTATATTAAACAATGTTGTTCTTTTTAGAATTTCAAATCCATTTTATTGACACAAACAGAACCGTTGCATCGATTTGCATTGCACACCTGGGAAGTTGGTTAGCAACAGAAACTGTACAACCGCCATCACGAACATATCTGGACTCCACTACAGTTTGAGGTTTTTTTTGTACACAAACGGATCTGATGACTTCACGCTTTGGAAAGACTCGGACACAAACATCACAGTTTTAATGAAAAATCTTACATTAATGGTAAGGTTTCAAATGAAACAATGGGTTCGAAAATAACACATATATACCTACGTTATTGGTGATTTCCATAATCCATTTTTTCAAAATTGTTTGCTTCATGCCCAATCTTAGCAAATAAAGCTTATTATTTTCATATTTATAATATTAGCAATTTCACTATCTGTTTCTCATAAACACAGGTACAACATTTGGTGATTAATGTCAGCTACGCCCAGTCGATAAGGATTGGATACGTCATTTATAACGATACAGAAACCAAACAAAGAAGTAGCTTAAAAGTAAATAACCTGCTGATTTGGGTTGACACTAAACTGATCGCATTCCAAAATGTTAAGAGAGACGACTATGAACAACTTTTGATAAGACGACTAATTGAAGATGGTGTAAACATAGAATACAACGAAATTACGACTATAAAACTCTCATCATTAATAGCTCCGAATAGTTTCAGTACTGACAAGATTCTGGATGGTCTTTTGAGTAATAAGAGCGTGATTATTGGTAAAGAAAGTAAGTGGATTTCAAACAGCTACGAGGCAGGTGAGTGCACCATCTCCTTAACAAATTCAATAGCCTTCTCAGGGGTTCTCGTGTGTAGCTATGTCTCCTTCAATAAAACTCATTACAATATGACGATTGACTACACCGCCATACCTCCAGTCATAACAGTGACCGTCAACCTGAACGTTACACGAGTGAATCTTTCTACCACCTCAGAACTTAACAACATTGATGTAGGTGAAGACGGGAACCTCAAAGTCTGCCACGAAGTGCTTGATGCAAAACTGAATGAGATGGAAATGGTTTATAGAATGTCAAATTATGATTACAATCTCAGTGGCGTGAATCTCGCTCAGTACGTTGTCACCATGATAAGCTTGGGATGTTCACTGGTGTGTCTAATTATAACTCTTTTCACCTACTTCCGGTTTCCTGTTCTACGAAATTCAGCTGGCAAAAACAACATCTTCCTGTGCACGAGTTTGCTACTGGCACAGTCGTCCTTGATTGTCGGAGCTCACGAGTGAGTTAAATTTTTAAAAAGAAATCTGGGATAAAAAAATAAACGAAATGGGTATTTGCAGTAAACCATTAACAATTTGTAGTCACTTATACCTATATTAACTATAATGGATGAGAATGTTCCAACAAAACTAACATCAAATAAAATTAACAAATGCTGGTTCAATTCTAGATTGAAAAAGCTATGCAAACAAAAAGAGAACTTATTCAAGAAATATAAAGCTACCTATTCATATAGGATACACAAAAAAATACTTAAAGATTAAACACTTGACGAAACCTCCAAAATGAATATATAAACAATGTAATTACCAAAGATAACAATAAAAACTTATGGTCCTTTATCAAATCTAAAAAAATAGAACCTTCAGGAATAGCCACACTAAAAGGCTCAAATAATAAAACCTATAATGATAATGAAACTAAAGCTAATATCCTTAACACATATTTTGCATCATCTTTTTCTGCCTCAGGCGACAAGGAAGTTTTAATAAATTTAAATAAAATGGCGGAAATAGGTAACATAATTTTAGATGAGATAGGTATACATTCACTCCTAAAAAACTTAAAAATAAACAAAGCTACTGGCCCAGATGATTTGCCTGCAAGGTTATTAAAAGAACTAAGCAATGAAATGTCCCCAATCCTTGTAGTTCTCTTTCAAGCCTCTCTAAACCAGTGCCCCAGGATTGGAAATTAGCTAACGTAACTCCACTCTTTAAGAAAGGGGATAAATCAGACCCTGGTAATTACAGGCCTGTATCACTTACTAGTATCACCTGTAAATTACTAGAACACATAATATATAGTAGAATAGTTAACCACCTTGACAAATATAATGCCCTATGCCCACATCAACACGGCTTTAGAAAAAACAGATCATGTGAAACACAATTAATAGGTTTAATAGATGAACTATCAAAAGGCTTAGACAAAAATGATCAAATAGATACAATATTACTAGACTTCTCAAAAGCATTTGACAAAGTTCACCACCTTAGTTTACTTAAAAAACTTAACTACTTTGGAATCTCAGGTTCCTTACATCACTGGATCCAAGACTTCCTTTTGGGCAGGGAGCAAACTGTAATAATTAATGGATCTAAATCTGCACCAATAAAGGTTAACTCAGGAGTTCCACAAGGAACTGTGCTAGGTCCCTTACTCTTTTTAATTTATATAAATGATTTACCCAACAACATCTCAACAGGTACAAAATTTAGGTTATTTGCTGATGATTGTATAATCTATAGAACAATTAAATCAGAACAAGACAGCAAAATTTTACAAAAACACTTAGATGAATTGATAAAATGGGAAACTAACTGGAGTATGTCTTTCCACCCAGAAAAGTGTCAACTGTTAAGAGTAACAAAGAAAAAGAAACAAATAAATTCAAAATATTACATTCATGGAAAAGAACTGACCCAAACTAAAGATGCAAAATACTTAGGAGTCTTAATAAATGAGAAACTATCATGGAATCCCCATGTCAATGAAGTTATTAAAAAATCAAACAAAACCTTAGGCTTTATAAAAAGAAACTTTAACAAATGTAATAGAGATATAAAACTAAAATGCTACCTCACTTTGGTGAGACCTGTACTAGAATATGCATCTTCTGTATGGGACCCATCCACCAAAGAAAACATTGATAAACTAGAACAAATTCAAAAAAGAGCTGCCAGATTCATTACTGGAGAATATTCAAAACTGACAAGAGTAACACCATTAGTTAAATCATTAAACCTTGAAACACTAGAGGATAGAAGAACCAAAAGCAAAGTAGTAATCATACATAAAGCAATTAATTCTAATTTAGAAATACAACACAAAGATAACTTAATACAACCCTCAGATAGACATAAGGATAAAAACACCTTTCTTATTCCGTATGCAAGAACAAACACATACAAGTTTTCCTTCTTCACGTCCGGAATTCGGGCGTGGAATGGGTTGCCTGAAGAATCCAGGAAAACCAACACTTTATCAGCATTTAAATCTCTAATAAAAATGCAGGACTAAACACAAACCATAGATAAGCGTAGGACGCAATAATCTTCTGTATAGAAGGAGCGTCTGTAAACAGATAAGATAAGATATTAATTTTAATATTCTGTTCTAAAATTAGCATATTACTATTTCTTTAAAAACAAATTACAATAATTTTCTACACTCTGCATAACTATTTTAATAAAATTCCTAGAAATGACACCTTACCCCCCTATTTTTTCTCAGTGTCTTCTAGTACAGTGCTTCTCAAAGTGGTGGTCCGCGGACCGGTGCCTGTCCGTGGGCCATCCGATGCCGGTCCGCAGAAGTTACCAAGAAAGGACATTTCCCTACCACGTCAGTACAGGGAAAATAGTTCACCGGTCCCTGGTGCAATGAAAATATTCCTGCCTGTCCGCCACACTAAAAAGAATGAGAAGCACTGTTCTAGCGTGTTCTATCAAATTATACGAATATTTATTTAAAATTTAATCTTCGTGCTTTTGCAATTATATCCAATATTTAGGCGTGTAACTTTTTAATTTTTTGTATTTGGAAACCTTAAGGGCTCGAATCGCTATGAAGGCAAGGATTTCCGGTATAGCAGGCCAGATTAAACCCCTTACCAGAATATACGCGCTTGTTAAACTGGTCTAGGCAAGAATATGCCCCCCCCCCAGGCCAGACTCTACCCATTTGACAACATGAGAATATATATTAAAAATGGATGAATGACTATTCAGACTTTCTACTGATGTTTAAGCTCTGTCAGAGAAGTTAAACTCTTTTCTAAAGTAGCAAAAAAATTTATTTAAAATAAAATAACAGAATTAAAAAAATATTTGACTATGAATGAAAGGAGCATGACCTTTCATTTGAAAACGAGCAACAAAGCCCGCCCAAGGACGTTCCACCCCTGTTCGGTGGCATGTTGTAACTCCCCTCCAACAGCCGTCGGTGGTCGGACACATTGACCCCGGACGATTCGACCCCGGACGGTTCGACCCTGCCAGTTCGACCACAGGACGGTTCGACCCCGGTCGGTTCGACCACGGACGGTTCGACCACGGACGATTCGACCCCGGGTGATTCGACCCCGGACAGCTCGACCACAGGACGTTTCGACCGCAGGGTGTTTCGACCCCGGACGTTTCGACCCCTTCGTATCTACACCGTATATTTTTTGTAAATATATATTTTTAATATACTTTTTAAAATTTATTATTTTTAAAAGTAATTTTTGGTATAAACATGTTTACATGTTATTCATTTACTAAAAATAATTTAGCTTAAAATTATTATCCATTAAAAATTAAATACAGTTTGAAATTGTTATTGACAACCAGTCAATATTCAACGCGAATTCATGATTGTGATCAATGCGTCATTCCTCTGAGGTAGAAAGTCCTTCCAAACCAATGCAACTCCACCCCCCCGCCCGTCCGATGTAATCGGACAAAACAAAAGCAATGTGTTCAGACAGTCTTTTTTACAGGTGCCTACATTCTCTCTGTCCCCACGTACTATATTTACCCTCGCCAGCACACGGCTTGCTGTGTTGGTCACTGTCTGTAGCCTTCGTGATGGCCGGTTTTGGCTCGCGGGCCGGACTTTGGACATCCCTGTGTTTGAGGGACCAATCGCTATCGATGACAGCACGGAACATAGCCTTTTATTTTATAGGATGATACTCTAATTGTCTCGATTTTAAAATATGAAATGTAATATTATTTTGACGATTCTAGATCAAAAGTTACAGTCTATACATATAAATATGGAATCAGCGTTATGATATTTTTTTCATTTAACATTAACTTAATCAAGCACTATATGAATTATTTTAAAAAGTAATACTTTAAACATGGTTACATTTGTTGCTTTTCAAACGGGTGCATACACTTTGTATTCCTTACTTTTATCTTACAATCCATCTATACAGAATGCTATAGCATTATCCTTGGTTTATGTGTAGTCTTGCATTTTTATTAGAGTTTTTAATGTTGATAGAGTGTTGGTGTTCCTGGTTTCCTCAGACAACCCATTCCACGTACAAATTCCGAAAAGGAAGAATGATAATTTGCAAGTTTTTGTTCTTGCATACGGAATGAGAAAAGTATTTTATCCCTATGTCATTCCGAGGGCTGCATTAGATTATCTTTTGTGTTTAATTTCCAAGTTAGAATTAATTGCTTTATGTATTATTAAAACTTTGCTATTTCTTTTATATCCTCTAGTGTTTCAAGGTTTAATGATTTAATTAAAGGTGTTACTCTTGTCAGTTTTGAATATTCACCAGTAATTAATGTAGAAACTTGTTTTTGAATTTGTATTAATTTATCAATGTTTTCTTTGGTGCCTGGGTCCCATACAGAAGATGTATATCATAGTAAAGGGCTAATGAAAGTAAGGTAGCATTTCAGTTTTATTTTCTTAATGCATTTGTAAAAGTTTCTCCTTATAAAGCCTAAGGCTTTGTTTGATTTCTTAATTACTTCATTGGCATGGGGATTCCATGAAAATTTCTTACTTAGTTTCACTCCTAAGTACCTAGCATCTTGAGTTTGGATTAAATGTTTTCATGAATGAAATAGTTTGCATTTATTTGTTTATTAAGTGATTATTCAAATCATCATTCAAAAGATTTCATTTTTAGAAATTTTGATTTAGATAATAAAGAATAAAGATTTTAATAAAGAAATTTTAAAAAATCTATTTATAAAAGGACACAACTGTAAAATTCGAATAGGAATTAAGACAATTGATTTATTTAAAGTTAAAACAGTAAATGATAAACAAGTACAAAAGATACAACATTTAGAACAATTAATTACTGACTGTAACAGTTTAAAAAACCCACTAATGACAACATCAAACTGACCGTTCTGGTTTTGAAGGTAAAGTCCATGTTCTGTCGTTGATTAAAGATCAAAGCTTGCTGGATAGGCCAACCAATCCATCTTTTTCCAAGCTTGGTCAAGATCCATACATTAAAACTATAGCCATAGTTTAAACTAATTTTTTGATAGCTCATATTAAGAACACAACTACATTTGGGCCTCCGGCCCCCAGCCCCCAGTGAGTGAAAATGTAAATATTTTGTTCGCCTGTTACCATTGCGAGAGTGATATCAACAACTTCCCAAAGTTTCATGATTCTATATACACGGAAAGTTGGAGAACTAGTGATGAGTCAGTGAATCAGTCAGTCAGGGCTTTGCCTTTTATTAGTATAGATGTCCTCTCTTTTTGAAGCCCATTTCCTATTAACTAGTGCAGGAATCCGGATTCAACGCTTCCGGATCTGTCAACTTTTTCATAAAGCTCGTAAACACGTTTTTTGACTTGCTAGAGAGCTAAAATTTTCACAGTAGGTTTGACTTATGGGGAGGATAAAGCTATTACATTTTCAGATTGATCGAATGTACCGTAATTAAATTAATGCATTTTTAGTTTATCTCTATATGTAGCGGCCAGCTTTTGATGACATTTTTAGCGTCACGCTGAGTTAGGTTCAGCCATCCGTGACCAAACATTTTCCCTGCCCCCTCCGTTTTACAACAAAGGGTATTTAAGACAATCTACGTCTGTAAATGTTTATCGCGTTTAAGCACGATAAATACTTTTTAGTTATGTCTCATATATAAGGGATTTATAGTAAAATCCCTTATATTAACTTCCTTTGTTTTTACGGGGTTGTTTAAATCAATCCCTCATATTAACTTCACCGTCGTCTCTTGGGTTCGCAGGCGGCCGGTCGGGCGGAAAAACAAAAGTAAAAAATGACACACTTCCCGTTATGCATAGTCGTGTAGTGTGTATAGAAAATCATTCCAGATAGAACAAGCGAAATCATAGAATGTCTTATATAGACAAACCATGTGTTGTGAAAAAAATATATTTTCTGCTAAGTGGATTAGCGCACATTTGGAAAGGAGTTAAGAATGCGTAAGTGTATATTTATAGAAAATTTCAAATTTTGCTCACAAATTTCGTTCTAGATGAACTTGGCTAACAGGACATTTAACAGGATTTCATGAATGAAATTAAGTTTTAAAATTTTTTTGTTAACGGATAAAAGTAGAAAATAAAATGAACAAAAAAAACTTTTAAAAAAAGATGAGGCCCAGCTGCAGTGAGGAATGTAGAATCTCGCAATGAAAAAGCAGAAAATAATTTTTTAGTCACAAACTAAGTAGTCACACAGGGGGACTCAGAACTTTTCTGTTAGTTGATCAAATTGAATATCTCACATTAAATCTCAAAATCGATCACAATAAATATCAATAAAACTTAGAGTTCTGAGTCTGACTACTTAGTTCATGATTAAAAAATTGTTTTCTGATTTTTCATGCGAGATTCTACATTCCTCACTGCAGCTGGGCCTCATCTTTAAAAAAAATAATTTTTTGTTCATTTTATATGGCTGAGATTCTATGTTTGATATTTTCCTTTCAAAAGCGATATCAATACCATGTAAGTTCAATACACGAAATAGCACCAGTTGCTAGGAGCAGCTGTGATGTGAGTAGTGTGGCGCAGTGAGCTCGATGGTAAATACATTAAAATATGTATAAAACTATTTTTTAAAGCTTAGGAGTACTGGAGGTGGCGTTTGAGTATTACTACTTGTACAGCAATTATTGTCATCACCGTATCAACATTTAAAACTCTTATAAAAATGAAAGACTAGAAACAAAACATGGATAAGCGTTGGACGGCGTCTGTAACACATAAGATACGACACCCCCACACACAAAAACACGCACAAACATATATATATATAATATATATATATTGTGGAATCCCGGGATGCGGCGTCTCCGGCTTATGTTTTCTCCAAGATACGATGGGGAATACGATGTTTTCTCGGCCCCTCGTTACGACATTCTCCCGGCATTAAGGCATCAACTTCCAAAATTCAAATTTGGCGGTCGGCGCGCGTAGGACTGTGCGAGTTCACTCGCCTAGCAACACACCTATACATCACTATAAGCGTCCCTGCATACGTCACAAAGATGCTGGTCTGCTGCCTCTCTCTCTCTTTGTTAATCTCGCCCTCAATTCAGAATCTTGCGTGTTTTTGTAAAGACTTGATCTCTTTTTAAAATTGTTATTTAATTGTATACATGTAAATTCTGTACTGTATACAAGTATAGTACAGTACTGGACTGTAGTACTGCACTATACTTATTAGACTATTTTGTTACTAATTGTTAATAAGTGTATATACAATTTTGATGTTTTTACCTGGGGTTTCTCACGCATTAGATAGTTCTATTCCCCACCATATGACGATTTTCACCATACGATACAAAATCCAGAACGGATTAATGTCATATGGCGGGGTACTACTATATATGTGTAATTTAAAAATTTGATATAATTAAATTACTATATTATATTTTTATATCACATATCTTACTGAAATTCTCTGTGTCGACTCACCCAAGTCAGCTACTCTCTTCTGAATACACACATATACTCTCTGTTCCTAGGACAAGCACTAAAACATGTGGCGTATATGGTCTTTCACTTTTCGTGCCCCAAAACGATGGAATTCTCCACCATTACACATTCGCAGTATTCCTACTATGGAGGCCTATAAAACTACACTAAAAACATCTCTTAAAATGCTACTTTCAAAATTAGATAATAGAACATTTTTTTCAAATTATGAACGTAGCTTATGTGCACCACAATGTGGTTTGCATATTCATATTTTACTTTAAATACATTTATAAATTTCCTATATATGTTACAATTTTTATTTTAAGCGCTGTGAGCCCAGCGGCTTGCTGGAATACTGCGCTATTTAAATTATAAAACAATTATTATTTTTATTTTTATTATATATATGGCCAAAGCTTCATGTTTGTCCAGTTTCTGGATTGGCCGGCCATTTAACACTTTGGCTGAGGCATGTGGACAATTTCCGATGTGCTGGAAATTGCCAGTGTATGTACTACTTTGACCGGGCACTTTCTGAAGTGGCATCCCTTTAATGCTCATGCAATACTGTCCGGTAGTTTGCACTTCTGTCGAGGTATAACCAATGCCAAGTTTCAGTCCAACATGCCAACCAAGATGATGAGAATATGATGATGACACGACTGCAGGCTAATGTATCTACACCATGGCATTAGTGGGCACAGAAGAAAAATTATTAACAAATGTTGCGTCTTAAATATGATTGAACGGCTGCTAAGGCTACACTGCAAACGCACCACCAAGTGCTCAACAAGGCGCTGCAAATGTAAAAATAAAAAAACCCTTAAAAAACAAAGTTTTTGACTAAAAATCCTTTATGGACGAGACATAACTAAAAGAATCAATATACATAATTCACGTCGTCTGTATGTATGTATGTATGCATGGAATAATGCTGTTAGGTGGCGCTGCGATCGATTTGTTCAATAGTGCGCACCAAATTACTACACCAAAATTAACACTTTTCAACGTTCAATATGATAATAAATGAATTAAACAAAATAAATGAAAGTTCTGTATTACGTTATTTTTTAATCCGATGTTTTTTTTGAAAATTCCGTCATTTTTGACGGGTGATACGCCGCGGGTCTCTCCAGAGTTCCTTCTTTTCATTCACTCACAGTCGTTTGCCGAAACCCACCCCATTTTGGCAACTGTTTCTTTCAGGAAGCCTTCACCCGTCACTAAATCATTAGCGGCGTATGCTACGCCGCGGGTCAGCTAGTGTTTATTATAATACGCAGCGCAACATAATCCAAAAATGGTAGTTATGTGTCGTAAAACTTGTTTAATAAATTGCGCACCGATTAGGAATATGTTTATAAAAAGTGTTGTCAATATAATACGCACCGCGACACTCTATCTAAAAAAATAACATGACACGTAGAGATAAAAGAAATAATCTAAAAATTCAATAATTTAATTACAGAAAATGCAATAGATCATACATTTTGAAACATCCTTTTTATCATCGGCTCGAAACTGCCTGCAAAATTTAAGCTCGCTAGCTTACGAGGAAGTGGGTTAAAAATTGATCCCAAGTTTTTTCGACAAAAAGCAAGGGCTCAGACACCACGAGTTAATATAAAGGATTTAATAACAAGCTGCTGTGTAATTCAAAATGTCATAACATTTCATCTCGTTGAAACAAGTGAATATAGAGATTTTATAATTTTCGACAATAAACCAATTTTATTGATTGTGATTTAGTAAAATAAATAATCAATATGAACCCAAAGTGTGATTATCATGACGGTATCCAAACAAAATATCTACTCATTACCTTCATATTCTGTATTCCTGCATTGGCAAATCCCCCGATGCCTTTTCACAAACTTGCAGACCAAAAGTATTGACATTAAGCAAAGATGGGGCATTAGTCGGTAAATGTTAGGTAATATTAGCCATTTCTGGAATTGGCCGGCCAGTTCCCGCTTTGGGCAATTTTGGGCTTTCGCCGTGTGTTGTTCGTCCGTCATAGTCGACGATGACCAAAAATCAGATGTTTTTATAAATTAAAAACTCTAACAATTGATAATGATTCATTTAGTTTATTTTATGCACTTTATTATGACAGACTAAACTCAGACGTCATCTGCAAAGTGACCGCTGTCCTGACCCACTTCATGTGGCTGTGGATGTTTGCCTGGACCTTCATCTCCAGCTATCAGATGTTCCGGGTCTTCACGGCACCTACCAGAAGTCAACCCAATTCAAGGCGGGAGGAAAATAAACAGTTGGTGAAGAGAGTCGTGTGCTCTCTGATTGGTCCGACGGCCGTTGTCGTCACAGTCGTGTCGTGGTCGCTGGGGTCATTTGATGGCAACGTTATTGGATACGGGCTTCACAACTGTTTTCTGGATTCTACTCTTCTTTTAGGTAAAAATGTCTTGATAAAAAGCTTTGTAAACGCATTCTACTAAAAATGTATAACACAATATATCTAAAAAGTACACACATAATGTTCCTTTTTGATTCTTTAACTAAACTACCCCGTACAAACAAAATTGTTGACTATAAATCCCTTATACATGAGACAGAATTCAAAGTATTGATTATTTTCAAACGCGAAAAACATTTACAGATGGAAATCGACTGATCTCTCCTGGCTTTAAAACCGGGGGAAGGTGCAGAGGGGGTATGGGCATCGATGACCGGCGTGAACGACTCAAGTGGCACGTGGAAGGCGAACAATAACAAAAGGCGATTTTGAATTACATTGACGTATATAGAGATAAACTAAAAATGCATTAATTTAAATACGGTATATTCGATCGATCTGAAATTTTGATACGATACATTGTTAGGAAACATGAGTCTTTGTGCCATATTTCAGCTCGATGGCATCACGGGAAGTGGGTCATGTCTTACTTTTGTCTTTCAGCACGACGTACGAAGAGATGACGACAGACAGAGAGACAAGATTTCGAAATTTAATATAAGGGATTTAATAAAACAACCCCGTAAAAACAAAGTTTTTGACTATAAATCCCTTATATATGAGACGTAACTAAAATGATTGATTATGTTCAAACGCGACAAACATTTACAGACTGACACTGAGTGATATCCCCTGACTTTAAAACCGGGGGGAGGGACGGGAGGGGATGTGGAGATCGACGGGTGGTGTCAACGTGTGAACTCAACTGGCACGTGAGAGAAAAACAATAACAAACCGTGAATTTGAATTACATAAGTTATAGAGAGATAAAAATAGAAATGCATTAATTTAATTAAGGTACGTTCGATCAATCTGAAATTTTGATGCGATGCTTTATTAGGTGACACGCGTCTATGTACCAAATTTCAGTTCGATGGCATCACGGGTAGAGGGTCGTTTTTTACTTTTGTTTTTCCGCCTTCCCGACGACGAATGACAGAGACGTCGGTGAAGTTAATATAATGGATTTAAAAATTGCTTTGATCTAATCTTTTACAGACGCTCCTTCAATACAGATGATTATTGTGACCTAAGCTTATCCATGTTTTATGTCCAGTCACGAAATTTTTATTAGAGTTTTAAATGTTGATAGAGAATTGGTTTCCCATGATTGATCAGGCAACGCATTTCACATCCGAATTCTAGAAGAACGAGAAGTTGTAATTGTTTGTTCTTGCACACGGAATAAGAAAAGTTAAAAAAAAATCCCTATGTCTATCTGAGGGTTGTATAAGATTACCTTTGGGTTGTATTTCCAAGTTAGAATTAATCACTTTATGCCATAAATATGAATGAGCTATTCTACTATTATATTATATTCTAGTAATTTGCAGGTTAGTTGTAAGTGAAACAGGTTTATAACTACCACTGTCTGATTTATCTCCTTTTTTTAAATACGGGAGTTACATTAACTAGTTTCCAATCCTTGGCCAACTTAACCCTAGTTTAGAGAGGCTTGAATAAATACTTCAAGGATTTGAGACGGTTCATTGTTTCGTTCTTTTAATAACCTTGATGGCAATTCGGCTGGACCAGCAGCTTTGTTTGTTTTAAAGTTTTTTAGAAGTTTAATTATTTATTTGTTTCAATTTATTTTTGGAACTTTTCTTCAATGTAATGCTTAAGATAAATGTGCAGTCAACGAGTTTCGTTTTATGGTGGTTTATTAATATTGACATAATATTAGGGTGATATATAGAATGTGAATTCTTTGAAGTTGCGATTAATAAAGTATTGTGGTTATCTCACTAAGATTAAAATTCCCTGTTTCCTAGTAAAGGGCCGTCCATAAATGACGTCACTCGCCTAGGTGAGGATGTTCCGCATGTGTGTTAATGTGTAACGAGGGGGAGGGGGGTGTTTAATAAATGTGACGATACATAAAAAAGCGCTACTTTAAATAAAAGTTCAACTCAAATATTTGATGGCTATCAATTTATTTAACGATTTTGTACATGGCTTTATGCCTGTTACGATATCAGAGTGCAGCCTTACACTAAATCAGTGTTTCTGAATTATTTTCTGTCATGCCCCCCCCCAGGAAAGAAAAAAAAATTCGCGCCCCCGCACGACTGTAAATAGTATCATTGTCTATAAAATTGTTATAAGTACACCTCTGCATAACTGTCAAACGAGCCCCCTTTTACTGAGCCTCGCCCCCCCCCTGGGCGACGCGCCCAACTATTTGAGAAACTCTGCACTAAATACACACTTAAATGACAAAAAAGTAATTTGCAACATGATAATTTTTAATTAGAAAATATGGCTTTTAGTGTGTGTGTGTGTGGGGGGGGGGTTGGGTTTGTCAAAGCTTTGTGGCGTCATATTGGAGGGGTAGGCTTACTTTTTAAAAAAATGTGACGAGGGGGGCAGGGTGGGTTAAAAGTCAGTCAAACTCGCTTGACGTCATTTATGGACGGCCCCTAAGGCTTGGTTAAAGGCCTAATTAAATTTAAAGCTATCGTTATCATTTTTTTTAACATTATAAATCTTGAATAATTTTGTTAAGATTTGTATAATTGTTCTAATTTAAGTTTTATTAATAACTAGCAGGCCCGTCGTGCGTTGCAACGATCTCAGTAACAATGATTTAATTTAAAGCGGGAATGGACATTAGGAGTTCAGTGCCCTATCGTAATATAATATAGGTTCTTAAGTTTTCATATTCTAAATTTAGTCAAAATCCAATTATTTTCTCATTATTTAACGCTTAAACTAATTTTAATATAGCTAATATAGTGAAAAAAAACCGACATAAAGGGGACCCGGGCCTATTCGGTGCGAGATGTCAATTTCAAACACCTTTTTATTTTCATTCAGTTTCATCAGATATATTTTTATCAAGATAGTTAAAAAGTGAATGGCAAAAATATCTTAAACATATATGAAAAAAGACATTTGGGGCCCCCGCCCCGAAGATATTGACATTAGAATTTCAGAAACCTTAAGAATTTTAATATGGGCTACCAAGTTTTTGTATACAAAGTTTGGTTAAGATCCAATCATTTACTCAGTAGCTAACGCATAAACTAATTTTTATAAAGCTGGTATAAGCAAAAAACGACATTAAGGGCCCCAGGGCCCAATTATTGCAAGAAATAAAGTGCGAAACACATGTTCATTTGAATAAATTTCAAAATACAAACATTTATTTATATTTCTAATTTTTGTTAAAAATTGCATGGACGATAAAATATTAAACATTTACTAAAAAGACATTTTGGGCCCCCTGCCCCGAGGGAATGAAAATTAGGAGTTCAGTGCCCTATAGTAAGAAAAATATAGACCCTTGAGTTTTTATATACTAAGATGTGTCAAGATCCATTAATTTTCTCAGTATTTTACGCTAATACTAATTTTTATACAGCTCATATAAGAAAAAAAACGACATTTAGGGGCCCCTGGGCCCATTCGGTGAAAGATTTCAATTTTAAAAAACCTGTTCATTTTAATTCAGTTTCCTCATAGATATATTCCTCAAAATCGTGAAAAATTGAATGGGGAAAAATACCTTTTAAATATACGAAGAAAAGACATTTGGGGCCCCCGGCCCCAAAGGAATGGACATTTGAAGTTCTGTGCCCTATAGTATTTTAATATGGGCTACCAAGTTTTTGTATTCAAATTTTGGTTAAGATCCATTCATTTACTCAGTAGCTAACGCATAAACTCATTTTTATCTAGCTTATATAAGCAAAAAACGACATTAAGGGCCCCAGGGCCCATTCAGTGCAAGATATAAAGTTCAAAATACCTGTTCATTTCAATTTGTATAATAATGGATACATGTGTCATTATTTGTCAAGATTGTCAACAACTGAATGGTGAATAAAATCTTAAACGTTTAAGAAAAAGTACTTTTGGGCCCCCAGCCCCAAAGGAATGATTATTAGGAGTTCAGTGCCCTATAGTATTTTAATATTGGCTATCAAATTTTTATATACAAAGTTTGGTTAAGATCCAACAATTTACACAGTAGCTAGCGATTAAACTAATTTTTATATAGCTCATATTAGCAAAAAATGACATTATGGGCCCCCGGGTCCCCATGAGTGTTAAATTTAGAAAAAAAGTTGCCAGTTACCATCCCAGGTGGGTACTCAACAGTCTCCAGAATTTTCATGACGATCGGATGAATGGTTTAGTCAGCTATAAAGGACATGCACACACACACACAGACATACTTTGATTTTTATATATATAGATTTAAGAGTAAATTTGTTAAAGCTATTTTTGCTTCGCGTTAGATAAGATAACTATTATTTAGTTAATATTACAACTTGATTGTTTACTCGGTTAAGATTACTTACAATTAATAATATGACTAAATATCATCAGTATTTCCAGCGATTACGCCTACGCTCACATGCGACTACGATTAGAGATGTGTTTTATATTTGAGTTTATTTGCGGTTATTTTATATTTAGAATAATTTGTCTGGTTGGATCATGATATTCAGTTTAACTTTATAATTTATGAGTTTTAAAATTAAAACATTACGTTATTTAAAGGTTAACTAGGTTTATTAGTGATTGTATTTATACTACAGTAACAGTTAAGAAATATCGAAATAAATCAAAACAGAAATGACCGCCTACGCAGCCTTGTGGTGTGGGGAGAAATGTTTATTAAACATATAAACTATCATTGAACATACAATATAATATTATATTTACAATATGTATGCTAAGTGTTTGGTTAATTAGAGATAATTAGAATATTTCTCTCTCTCTCTCTCTCTCTCTCTCTCTCTCTCTCTCTCTCTCTCTCTCTCTCTCTCTCTGTCTCTCGCTCTCTCTCTCTCTCTCTCTCTCTCTCTCTCTCTCTCTCGCTCTCTCTCTCTCTCTCTCTCTCTCTCTCTCTCTCTCTCACTCTCTCTCTCTCTCTCTTTCTCTCTCTCGCTCTCTCTCTCTCTCTCTCGCTCTCTATCTCTCTCTCTCTCTCGCTCTCTCTCTCTCTCGCTCTCTCTCTCTCTCGCTCTCTCTCTCTCTCGCTCTCTCTCTCTCTCGCTCTCTCTCTCTCTCTCTCTCTCGCTCGCTCGCTCTCTCTCTCTCTCTCTCTCTCTCTCTCTCTCTCTCTCTCTCTCTCTCTCTCTCTCGCTGTCTCTCTCTCTCTCTCTCTCTCTCTCGCTCTCTCTCTCTCTCTCTCTCTCTGTATATATATATATATATATATATATATATATATATATATATATAGATATATAGATATATATATATATATTTAACCAAAGCGAGGATGTGAAAATAAGCGTGACTAATGACCCTCGCTGGTGTCGACCAAGGTCTCGGGACCAACAATGGTTCTTGCGTTCACTTGTGTTGTTCCATAACAGAATAACATGTGATTCGTAGTGTAGTGGTTATCACGCCCACCTTATACGCGGAAGGTCCTGGGTTCAAGCCCCAGCGATAACATTTTTTAATTTTTAAAAATGTGTGTTTGTGCCTGTTTTTTCCCTACTTTCTTTGCTCTATCCATGAGCAAGTTTGTGGCGTATGCCACGCCACGGGACGTATATAAGTTAATATATTTTACTGGGCACAGTCATATGATTGAAAATAGTAGATTTCTTTTAGAATTTAGTTAAAACAAGTGCTCAGCTAACTGAAGTTGTAAATAGAGCTGCACATTTAATGCATTAAACTTTATATTTTCTCCAAACAGTTGTGTCTCTGATAATACCAATGGCTTTGAGTACAGTCAGCAACATTATCTTCTTCATCATTACAACTGTAACAATCAGTAAAATACACCAGCTGCAAGCCGCGTCTTCTATCAAGAACGACAACAAAAAACAATTGTTTATCTTTGCAAAGTTGTCCTCCATGACTGGGGCTTTTTGGACATTTGCCATAGTGGCAGAGGCGACGGACGTGGACACTTTAAGGTAAACGGTATAATTTGATTAGGGTCTAATATAGAAATTTTCAATTGGTACTTAAAACAATACAGGTTAGTTAGTATATGATAACAAATATTTTAATGCATTCCTCTGCCTTCTCGTCATCTGGAAGCAGTAGTCGATTATCTTTGAGGTCCGTGTTCCTTTCAACGACATAGGCCGCCAGTAAGTTGTACAGGCAAACAGATTTTAATTCAAAGCCTAAGAAAAATACGAATATTTATTCTTGTCCCTTGAAAATTGGTATAGGTTTCAAAATAAGACCGTGATTACGGAGATACATAATTAAGCAGCTATTATTTCCATTTAATTATTCTATTAACAAAGAAGACTTGCTAAAAAATAGAAATAGTTTAGTTATTATTTTAGAACAAAATATTTTTAAATTTAGTTTAGGTTTAAAGAATAGTTCTGAACTTTTATTACTTTATGACTTTTAACGTCCTTTAAGTGGACAATAGTTGTTGACAAATGTAAGTAATATAACGATCATTTTAATTTCCTCATCGAATTCATGTTATAAATTTTTTGGATGTTTGAGCTCACGATTGGACAACACTATGACAGGTGATTAAATCAAATGACGCGCAACATAAAAGAAGTGCGATTATTGTAATATTACAGTCGTTGGCAATACATATTGTTCTACGAAACTGCAAAGAAAACTGGTTCCAGAAAGAAAAAAAAAGATCTAGGCAGAAGGAAGTTGCATTTTATAATGAGACAATTTAGTTTTGGAGCTTTGCTTACTGAAAATTGTATATTTTTAGACCTTAATTGTTCCACAACCATGATTTTTGATAACCGTAAGTTTAATTTTAGATATACATGTAATTGATTCAGGATGAAATAATTAAATATTATATGTGGGTGTTTCTTGTTTAAAAATTCTAGTTGCACATGTTCAGCCGTCAACTATTATGGGTTCCAGCACACCACATAAAAATGTTCAATTATTTATTCTTTATATATTTAGGTTCATTTCCATAGTACTAAATGGGTTTCAAGGTGTTTTCATCTTCCTATCCTACATCTGTAACGAGAGGGTTCTCAAGCTGTATAAGCCTACGATGAGTCCATCTGAAGAACTTGAGGATCGTAACACAACCATGACTATCTCTGCGGTAGCCAGTAATACAGAAAAGTGAGATTTATTGCAAAGAAGCAGGTCGACGATGTCTTGGTCGATTGCGTGTCTCTTTCACAAAGTTTTTAATTTTTAAAAATATTTTTGTTTAACGTACTTTAAAAAGAAAATCAAACTAAAAAGCCGATTTCCCTACATTTAAACTAAATACAAGCAATGTTCTGGTTTATTTCGAGTCTCTTTCAAATTTTTTTAAATTAAAAAAGAATTCTTTTAAAATCAAATCAAATTGACAAGCCACTTTTTCTAGCATTAAACTAAATACAAGCGAAATTTGTTTAGATGAGTCTGCAAAGCACCTTCAAATAAAAGTTTCTGGAAATAATTGTTGGTTAAAAGGAATAAAAACGAAAATGGCGACGCTCAAATTAATTTTTGTTTGCATTTTCCCAAGATACTTCAACTTCAGCATCTGTTACTTGGAAATAATAATAACCAATAATTTTGAATGCTTTATAGCCTAACTATCCTTATTTGTAACCCAGTTCGCATCAGATGATCAAAGCATATGGGAAAATGTGCTTTTAAAATATAAACATCTGTAATAATTTTTGTAAGGCAGGCCAAAAACCTACATGGGCTGTAGCGCCACAGGGATGGATGGCTGGAATTTTTTTCTAAAAACTAATTTTGGAATGTTATTTAACTTTTAGATTTATTTTATCGCCTCATGCCCATCCTTTCTTCTTAAACTTCTATTCCCTAATAATCCTGTCTTCACCTTCTCTGCTCCTTAGAAACGCGTATACTTTCTGTTCATCAGACATGTATTAAAATGTAGCTGAACTATCATTAACTTTTTTGTGTACTTCGATAAACAACGGAATTCTATCTCGTTATGCATTCGCAACTCTTCTAATATTCAGGTTTTCAAAACTGCACCACAACAGATCTTTTCAAAACATTCTTTTTAGAAATATTATATGACTTCTTTTTGAGCGATAAACGTAGCTTTATGTGTGAAATCTATGTTATTATATGTTTTGTATTTAAGGAAAATAGTTCTCTAATTTTCCCCCATAATGTTGTATCGCTTTATATAAGTTCCTATTTTAAAATTATTTTTAGTTTTGTTTTTATATCTATATATATAATTCTCTTCGTGGTCGAACCCTGCGAGGCAACAAGAAGCTGCATGTGCAACAGAGCATGACGAATGACCCTCACTAGGATCAACTAATCACCGTTGCCAAGCATGGTGGGATGAAAAGAAAAAAAGGGGGGGCTGGGCTGGGAGTGGGTGGCAAAAAAGCTCTTGCATTCACATGCCCGTTCACTTGCTTTGTTCCTCAACAGAAAACGTGAGATTCGTAGTGTACTGGTTATCACGTCCACCTCATAAGAGGAGGTCCTGGGTTCAATCCCCAGCAAAAACATTGGTTTTTTTTTAATTTTTAAAAATGTCTGTTTTTGCCCGTTCATTTACCCTTTATTGCCAACACTAGCTGATCCACAGCGTAGCATACGCCGCTAATGATTTAGTGACGGTGAAGACTTCCTGAAAAACAGTTGTCAAAATGGGGTGGGTTTGGGCAAACGACTGTGAGTGAATGAAAAGAAGGAACTCTGGAGAGACCCGCGGCGTAACATACGCCGCAGACTTGCTCATCATAGACATTGCAAAGAACATTTTGGGGGGGGGGTGAGAGTACAGACACAAAAAGCAGCACTAAGTAAATTAAAAATAGCGAGTAAACGTAAATATATGCACACTGAGGTTGTTGTTACCCGCCTCCCATTTATTACTACCATTCCTTAAACATAAACTTTGTTTGGCCGATCCTAGCGAGGGTTAGTCATATTTAGGGTTGTTAATTGCATGTTGTTGTTTTCTTTTCTTTTCTTTTTTGAAACTGATTATCGATTATGTAACTCCAATTTTAAACCGATTATCGTTTTATAGCTGACTTCATAGAAGTTAGGGGTGTACCTAATTTCGCCTGCAAATGTCTCGAAACTAACAATGAGTTGGCAGTTCCCCCCTACCACCCCCCCTCCCCGCAACCGACGTTCACTCGCGTTGTTTTGATTTCTTCGTGCTGTAGTTTGTGTCCGATCTTTCTCCACTTTCTTTGCACTCTCCATGAGCAAGTCTGCGGCTTATGCTACGCTGCGGGGCGTCTAGTTTTTATTATTGTTATTATATTTAAATGTTTAAAAAAATTATTTAATGTTAATGAATACTCAACATATGAATGTCGCATTACTGAAATCAGTGCTGTTTATTCAAGGTGCCAAATTTTCCCAGCAGGAGTTTAAAAAAAATCAGTATGCTACTGGGAGAAATAAAAATAAAACAACAATCTAAAAATTAAAACATCATTACGGTCATTACACCGCTATATAGTATATTACAAAGAGTAAAAATGTCTGTAATTGCTAAAAAAAATTATTACATAAAAAATGAATGTTTTGTAATTTATTTTATTCATAACCAATGAATCAATAATACATAGTTACATAGATTTCTTAGAGTCATGAATTATTGAAAAGACGAGATCTTTAATATTTTATATGTAATATATTATCTAGTCTAATTCAGTCCACTTTGACTATATTTATGTCACCAGTGTTTGATTCTGCTACTTTGATGCAGTCATTATTTTAAAGAAACGAATTAAGATTACATTTTCTTAAGAGTTATACATTTACATAGTATTAATGCGCCTTAATTCATTATTTCCCAACACACCGACGTATAGGTTTGCCAGATAGCTGACTCCAAAATACCGGACACTAGTGTCGACTGTCGATTAAGGTGACCAGATTTTCCGTTGGGCAAAGCGGGACGGGGCCCCACGGACGGGGTGTGGGGGTCCCCCCAGGTTTCTGGAGGAAAAAAAATCGGGTCGTCTGGTCAGTGGCGTCGCTAGAGGGGGGCGAGCCAACCCAGTAGACACCCATCAAGGGGTGACACCCGAGCCAAAAATTTTGCTGTGTCGGAAAAAAAGTAGACACATTTTTCATCTAGAAAGAAATTAAGAAATACAATGAAATACGTTAAACGCGAAAACTTTTATGAAAAAAATATCAGTTAACTTGCAAAATAATGAAACAGTCCCAACACACAAACAACATTAAAACAAACTTGGAAAAAAAGTAAAGAAGCAGTCGCAGCAGAGAGATCTTTAAAAAGGCTGGACATGAAAGGGGCAGTGTCTTATGTTTTAAAAGATATAAATCCATTTGGGCTTGGACACACCGAGACCACTGTGGGGTGGGTGGAATACGATTTTTATCTCAAAGTATGGGTTTTCTTTGTTGATGTTTTTCTAGAGGAAAATTATTAATTCAATGTCTTGGAGTTAATATTTCGTTATATATATATTTATTAAAGGCGTGAAAGCATAGATATGCATGTTTATATACAGCTAGTCTTACAGTTACGACGGTCTCATACCGACTTACGCTGTCTTGTGGTTACTAACGAGCCCGCTATATATTTCTCTATTTGAAATAAAAAATTTATTGGAAAATATAATGTATTATTATTATTTCAAACTACAACTTTCGTTTGCGAATTTTTCTCATGGCGAAGTTTTCAATCAAGTCAGTAAGGCTAAGTAAGCTTACAAGTTCCTTTTCAATTCTCATTAGAGAGAGCATATTCAGTCTTTGTTGCCCCATGCAAATTTTCACTAATTTTATATTCTTTTCAACTTTGAAAATGATCGCTCTCGGCTGCAGTTTGATGTCATCATTGAAAGATAGATGCGAAGTGCGATGTGTACATTTGTAAAGGACTGTGTGAAATTAAGCTCATTCAAAAGCAGCAAAATTTTTACTTCTGTGCACTTGTTTTGAGTTTCGTATTTGGCTACTTCCTTTTCCTTACCCTGAGCCTGGGTCTTGACAGTAAGTTTTTTAAGAGTTCTGAAAATTGGACTAATTCTGAAGGTAACCAGTCTTCGAAATCGCTTGAATATTCCTCCATTAACTTGGCTGCTGTCCATCGGATGGCGAAATTGCTGAGCACAGTTAGGTTTGTAAGAAAGCCAAATTTCTCATGGATGTCTTTATATGCGCCTAACCGATGTTGTAGGGCTTAAGAAAGTTTGTCAATGATTACCAGAAATACCTCAAACTTGAATTTTTGTCTAAGGGAGAATACTGTTTAGGTGATGTCCCTTTATCAAACTGACGCTTTTTTAATTTATTTATTTTTAAAATATTTTTTTTTATTAAATAGCATTGAATATTGTTTATACTCTTTCTTACCACGGACTTGTCCTTTCGTTTGTCTTCATAGGAATCAAATTAAGAATGCTGTCTTTTAATAAACTCAAGGAGAGACTTCCTTTCTAAATTTTTTTCCCAAATTGCAAGTAAAATAGCGACTTCCAGTTGTTCAAGTTCCTTTAGAAATCCTTCTGCTTCAAGTCGACAGTCACGTGGCTGATTTTCGTTTGTTGCTAATTCTTCCAGTGCTGCGATATTCTCATGGTATGAGTTATTAACATACCTTACTGCATCATGTCAGGCTAACCATCTTGTGTCAAGGCTTTGTTAACATGTATCAATTTCATGTTTTTCTAAAGTACCCGTCAACGATGAGTAGATGCAACAAGCCGGGTATAAAGATTTTGCAGAAGACAAAAAAATCTGACTGCATCAGGACAACCTGCTGCATTTTTCCCGACCAAATTAATGGAATGAGCTGTACACGGCACATAATGAGCAACACTGCACTTCTCATAAAGAATAGCCTGGTTTCCGTTAGACTTCCTACTCATATTTGCAGCATTGTCGTATGAATGTCCAAGGAATGTGCAGGGATTGATACAAACATTTGCCTGCATCTTTATTATACACTATATTTTATAAGTTTGGGGGACCTTAAATTATTGGGGGCCTCTAGCTTTAGCCCGTTCAGCACCCCCCCCATTTAATCTGCCATAGGGGGGGGACACTCATCTGTGACGATGTGTGACAAGGGGGAGGATATGTTTAAAAATATGACGTCACATTAAAAACGCGCAACTTTAAATAAAAGTTCCACTTAAATATTTGATTATTTACAATTTATTTACATGCGTTTTCAATGGCTTCACGCGTGTTACGATATTAGAGTGCAGACTTACCCTAAATACATATTTAAATGACAAAAAATAATTTGCAACATGCTAATTTTTATTGAGAAAATACGACTTGGGGGGGGGTGTCAAAGCTTTGTGACGTCATATCATAAAAGAAAGGGCGGGGGTCTAAGTTTTTGTGACAAAGTATGAACCTAGGGGATGGTGGGGTAAAAATCGGCAACATCACGTGACGTCATTGATGGACGGCCCCTTCAGTCGTGAAGGGGTGACACCATGAGCTACCGCCCCGGATGACACCAACCCTAGCGACGCCTCTGCGCCTGGTCACTTTAGCGGGAAATGAAGTCTGAAGTCTGAAATCGGGACGTCTGGTCACCTTACGTATTGGGATCACCGACAAGCCGACAAGTCATGGGAAAGCCGTATCAAGGAGTAAAATGTAAATAACCACAGAAATTAACGCACCAACCGACTTAGCTAATAAAGCAATTTAAATGTATACAAAAATCACTATTTTGAATATTTAATTAATTTTAATTGTATTTATTTTATCAAAGAAAATATTGATTTGATCAACTCTCCTCAATCGCAAATCGCGTTATTTTTGGTTACAGAATAACTCTTCAGTCTGTCAGGCGTTTAAAATTGTTTCGTAATGCCAGAATGGATTGACGTTCTTTACGTGCATCATCATTTATATAATAAATTTAAATAAAAGACATTGGGTGTATTTTTTTATTACAATCCGAATTGCAAATTTCGATGCGTAATTAGGTCAAACGGTCAATTCTATAATCGGAACATTTTAAGATTGCTTAAAAAATCCTACTAGTGTATTGAAATAAAGAAAATACTAAGAAAATTGAAAATACCGGACAAATGTATGTCCGGTATTGCTTCAATTTTTTAACTGGACAAATAACGATAATACCGGACAGTCCGGTTAAAAACCGGACATCTGGCAACCCTACCGACGTACCAACCACTTGATGTTTTTTTTAGAGTTGGTGACGTCTGTGTGCTCTCGTGTTCAGTCTGGGAACTGGGTCAATGCTGCCAGTGACAATTTTGGGAAAAACCTAGCCAACAGGTAAACAAAACAACGTAGATCCGAAATAAAAACAACCCGTAAAAAACCAAGTTTTTGACTATAAATCCTTGACGTATGAGACGTAACTAAAAGAATGTTCATTATAACACGCAGCGCAAGACCATCCAAAAATACAAAATTGCAGTTGTGTCGTAAAACGTGTTTAATATAATGCGCACCGATCAGGAATAGGTTTATAAAAAGTGTTGTCAGTAAAATACGCACCTTATTGCGCGACAGAAAGGTTGTTCAATATAATACGCTCCGCGACGCTCTATCTCAAAAAATAGCATGATACATAGGAATAAATAAAATAATCTAAAAAATCAATAATTTAATTACGGTACATGCGATCGATCTGAAATTTTGATACATTGTTTTTATCATCGGTACAAAACTGCCTGCAAAATTTCAGCTCGCTATCTTGCGAGCAAGTGGGTTAAAAATCGATCAAAAGTTTTGGCGACAAGCAAGCAAGCAAGCAAGCAAGGTCCGCCGCAGACACCACGAGTTAATATAAAGGATTTAAATAAGAAAAACCCGTAAAAAACCAAGTTTTTGACTATAAATCCTTTATGTACGAGAAGTAACTAAAAGAATGTTCATTATAATACGCAGCGCCAGACCATCCAGAAATACAAAATTGAAGTTGTGTCGTAAAACATGTTTAATATAATACGCACCGATCAGGAATATGTTTATAAAAAGAGCTGTCAATAAAATACGCACCTTATTGCGCGACAGAAAGGTTGTTCAATATAATACGCACCGCGACGCTCTATCTCAAAAAATAGCATGATACATAGGAATAAAAAAAATAATCTAAAAAATCAATAATTTAATTACGGTACATGCGATCGATCTGAAATTTTGATACATTGTTTTTATCATCGGTACGAAACTGCCTGCAAAATTTCAGCTCGCTATCTTGCGAGCAAGTGGGTTAAAAATCGATCAAAAGTTTTGGCGACAAGCAAGCAAGCAAGCAAGCAAGCAAGCAAGGTCCGCCGCAGACACCACGAGTTAATATAAAGGATTTAATAAGAAAAACCCGTAAAAAACCAAGTTTTTGACTATAAATCCTTTATGTACGAGAAGTAATTAAAAGAATGTTCATTATAATACGCAGCGCCAGACCATCCAGAAATACAAAATTGCAGTTGTGTCGTAAAACATGTTTAATATAATGCGCACCGATCAGGAATATGTTTATAAAAAGAGCTGTCAATAAAATACGCACCTTATTGCGCGACAGAAAGGTTGTTCAATATAATACGCACCGCGACGCTCTATCTCAAAAAATAGCATGATACATAGGAATAAATAAAATAATCTAAAAAATCAATAATTTAATTACGGTACATGCGATCGATCTGAAATTTTGATACATTGTTTTTATCATTGGTACGAAACTGCCTGCAAAATTTCAGCTCGCTATCTTGCGAGCAAGTGGGTTAAAAATCGATCAAAAGTTTTGGCGACAAGCAAGCAAGCAAGCAAGGTCGGTCGGTCGGCCGCAGACACCACGAGTTAATATAAAGGATTTAAAAATAGAAACTAGACACGCTAAAAATAAACAAATATGACGTCACAATGCCCCCCCCCACCATAAAAAAGTATTTCTTATTTGAAAATGAGCATTTTTCAAATCATTTTATTTTATTGTCATTCAAGTGTGTATTTAATTTTTAAAATTTGTCAATCTCAAATATTCCCAAACTTAAGGCAAAATCCTCATAAATTCCCAAATTCCCATTTTTATAAATTTGGCTAAAAAATTCCCACGATTTAGAAAAATTTCCTAGGCGTTAACAGCACTGACTGAAACAGCTAATACTGAATCGAAAAAAAACTTGATTTAATTTTCTAACAAAAGTTCACACTTTTCACATTAAATGACGCTTTTACTAATACTATTACTATGTTACTATTTTAACCACAATTGTTTGTTTTTTAAAACACTTATTTTCTTAAAATTAGTCTCATTGCGTATGATATAACATTTTTTGTTGTAATAACGGAGGTACAATTTATTAAAGCATTGTTTTTAAATGTCTCAATATTGAACTAGGTGTAGTAGGGTTTTTGTTCTTTAGTTATTTCATCGTAATAAAATTACATAAGTTTTCAACGTTTTACACAAAATAAGCATACATAACATATAGCCCACAAGCAGATAACAGTGTTAATTAGTAAGAATGATCATCAATGAAATAAATACAAATTAGAATATGTTAAAGTTAATATTTATGTTCACTCTCCTTGTCTCGTACTCATGCCTGCAAAAAATCAGATTAAACTAAAGTAATTCAAATTTATAATGATATATTTTTAATGGCAATAAAACAAGTTAAATATTTTACCAAACCTATTTTAGATAACTGATTTAGTTTTGCCTTTTTATGTTTGTAATTTATATTATTATATTTTTGTTTACCTTTGAGGAAGCGGGATTTTGATTCCTGATTGATAACCCTTGCACTGCTTTAGTCATTATGATTTTGGACATAACTGTTTAAGTAAACGTTTGTTAAAATACAGAGTATTTTTAAAAACATTAGGTTAACTGTTGTAAATGATCATTTTTTAAATAATTTTTGAACATGACAAATGGTTTGCTTCGAGGAACCTTTGAAATTTTCGAACTTTGTATTTTTAATAGAACTTTGGTTCCTCTACACTTTTCTATAAATATCATGTATGCTTTCTTATCAGCTACTATTTGGTGAATGTTTAAATGCTACATTTTTCTTAGATCATTTGGTAATTTTTATATAGTGATTCATTGCTATATTTATTGCAATAAATGTTTGTGATTATTTACTAACCTCCACGAATTTGTTCTATATGTGTGTTTTTTCTTTGAGTATAAGAATGTGAGTTTATGAGATTTACTTTTACAAACATTCGACGCCATAAAAAGGTGTTCTTTTAACGTGGAGGAAGAAATGGAAAATTCTAAATCATACTAAATTTAAACTTGAGCTGTATGATCATTTTTTTTCCCAATGACATAATTGCAGTAAAGAAAGCTATAAATAAAGAGAGCCGCCATGTTTGTGGCTTGCTGACGTCTATGCACTCAACGCAGGCTCAGAGACACACATACAACGCAGGCTCAGAGACACACTTACAACGCAGGCTCAGAGACACACTTACAACGCAGGCTCAGAGACACACTTACAACGCAGGCTCAGAGACACACTTACAACGCAAGCTCAGAGACACACTTACAACGCAGGCTCAGAGACACACTTACAACGCAGGCTCAGAGACACACTTACAACGCAAGCTCAGAGACACACTTACAACGCAAGCTGAGAGACACACTTACAACGCAGTTTAAACAGGTCCCCGTGGACGCACCTTATAAGCAGAAGCGTAACCGTATTTTCCGCCCCTTGGCTAATTCATTTTTGGCGCCCTTGAGAAATAGGGAAAAAACTAAATTATACAAAATAAATTTATTATTGAAGGATTAGCAATACGCGCCCTTGGTAACTGCCTTAATGCAAAATCGCTGTTACGCCACTGCTTATCAGTAACCAAAGAGCACACTAAGCTAACACAGCACGTAGACATGACAAACAACGACAAAGAAAGCTAAGATTGTACCTTTATCTAATCTTTAAAAACCGAGTAGGGTGCCTACGAAAAGATAAAATAAAAACCTGGTTTGAAAAAATGATAGCTTTTTCGTGTATATTCGTGTCTCAATATCAAAATTAACTAGTGACATAATGTATATTTATGAGTGCTGTTTGATTTATAATAGAACTAGAAAAATAACCGCACTTTGTAGCGGGATTGTGCTGACCCTTTATCCAAGTATTAGTTATTACAATTTTTATTTGCCAAGTTAAATTTCAGATTCATCTATTTAGTTAAAATCTTATGAGAAAAAGAGATATGCCATTTTACCGCGTGAGTTGTTATGCAGTGCCTTTTAACATAACCTTACTATTTAAAAGATATGATTTATTAAATAATGATTCTTGCTGACCATAATAACTAAATTTACAATTTCATTCCCACTTGTACAAAATTAACATAACTTATAGGTTTTACGAAAGAGCTCTACCACCCTCGTCACTCAAAATTGTAATATATAATTACGAAACTGCATAGTAGCACAATTGTAAGTTATATAATATTTGTAACCACGTCTATGTGATAAAGAACATGTGGCACTATCCCTTTAAAAGGCAAAAGCTAAGTGACTCATAGCGCAAATAAACTAAACTATAAATGTAGTTTCTTTATCTGCGAGACCTATTGCTTCGTAGCCGTCTGCTTATTCCGTCCTCCCATCTGGGCACCAAGCCATGTGGTCGTAATCGCTGCAAGACATGTCCCTTTGTTACCCAGACGGACCAGATTGTCTTCCCTAAGGGGATATTCAAGATTAGGAATGGCTACCTTTGTACTAGCCGCAATGTGGTCTACACCATTATGTGTAAGCGCTGTCCTTTGAAGTACATTGGCGAAACGGGGAGGTTACTCTCTTGCCGTATCGCGGAGCATGTACGTGCCATTAAACAAGACAAACAGTGTCCTGTCTCCCGACACTTCAATGGACGGGACCACATGGGCGTCGAAGACATGTCTGTCACCGCCTTGGTTTCTTGTACAAACACACCCGGCCGGGTCAGTCTGGAGAATAGACTAATCCATGAATATGGCACTCTTACACCACATGGGATCAACGTTGTGTTCGCACTGACAAGCTGATTGATTGGCCACACCCACCCTTTCCTTTCCTATTTAAGCTCTTACTTTTCTCTCCTTGCTTTATCTCTACTGGACTACTTGGATTTCACCGCAGCTAAGTGTTTTTTTTCTATTATTTCGTTTTATTCGTTTCATTTGTGTACTATTTGTCCGTTGAAGAAGGCTCTTTGCCGAAACGCTCGCTGTTGTGTTACGTCCTGTCAGGCCTACTAATACCCTGTTTTTATTTTATGCATTTACCGTATTATAATGAACACTAGTGTAACCCGTCAAAAATGACTGAAGTTTTCAAAATGAATACATTTCATCTGAAATCTATTAATTTTGAAGAAATACACATCAGAATAATAAATAATGAAATACAGAACTTTTATTTATTTTTATTTTATTCATCTATTATCATATTTAACCATATTATGCGGAACTTTCGAAAAGTTTAAATTTTGGTGCAGCAGTTTTATTTTATATGTTGATCGCAGCGCCACCTAACAGCATTGCAAATTTTGCAGCGCCACCTAGTTACATCCATACATACAGACAACGGGAATTATGTATATTGATTCTTTTAGTTATGTCTCCTACTCCAATATAAAGGATTTATATTCGAAAACTTGGTTTTTTACGTCTTTTAAAAATTAATTATTAAAATCAGCACATTTATTTTATCAATCAAAATATTCACACAAAAAATAATATAAATAGCATAAATCATCTGGAAATATCATGACATAAAACCTGATATAAAACTATCAATTCCTTAGCAACATAAATCATGACATAAGTTTCATGAGATATTTGAGCAATAAAACAAGCAAAGATCTGATTATCATTTAAAAGATCCTGACATTACACATTATCTGTGGAATAAAATCTTAATTGTCCAGAGAGGGATATGTTTTCAAACTTTAACGAAGTATATTGTCTCTGTTCTGCAACAGACAGGCCCCCAGTCCTTAAGCTGACTAGTCTGTGGGACCTCTAAACGGTTCATTGCGGTAATGGAACCAACATAAGTTCATTTGTTAAATAATATTGAATTAATTCCAATCCCTGTTGGTATCAATTATTAAAAGTCATACTGTTAGGTCGAATTTTAAAAAAAATTGCGACCATCACAGGGTGACACCGTTTTAAGGGGGAGGGGTGCGAACATCACAGGGTGACATGATCTTAAGGGGTAGGGGTGCGAACATCACAGGGTTACACCGTTTTAAGGGGGAGGGTAAAACCATCACAGGGAGACATCGTCTTCTTAAGGGGGAGGGGTGCGACCATCACAGGGTGACACCGTCTTAAGGGGTAGGGGTGCGAACATCACAGGGTTACACCGTTTTAAGGGGGAGGGGTAAGACCATCACAGGGTGACATCGTCTTAAGGGGGAGGGGTGCGACCATCACAGGGTGACATCGTCTTAAGGGGGAAGGGTGCGACCATCACATGGTGACATCGTCTTAAGGGGGAGGGATGTGACCATCACAGGGTGACATCGTCTTAAGGGGGAGGGGTGACATCGTCTTAAGGGGGAGGGATGCGACCATCACAGGGTGACACCGTTTTAAGGGGCAGGGATGTGACCATCACAGGGTGACAACGTTTTAAGGGGGAGGGATGTGACCATCACAGGGTGACATCGTCTTAAGGGGGAGGGGTGAAATCGTCTTAAGGGGGAGGGATGCGACATCACAGAGTGACACCGTCTTAAGGGGGAGGGATGTGATCATCACAGGGTGACACCGTCTTCAGGGGGAGGGATGTGATCATCACAGGGTGACACCTTCTTAAGGGGGAGGGATGTGACCATCACAGGGTGCAACCGTTTTAAGGGGGAGGGCGCCAAATCTAAATTACAAATGAAATTAAAATTGCGGGGTATTTTTCGAAGTTGTCTTTCTGTACAGACGGATCTACTCATAAAGAATTATTTTATTTTATTTGGAAACTTTGAGTCGTGTTTTTGTTACTTTTAATAATTTTGTTTCATTCAAAGATTTATTTTAAAAAAACAACAACACCACCAACAAAAAACAACTTCATTTGTTCTATGAAAGAGCTGTAACTGATGGTTCTTTTGTCGAATATTCAAGATTATTTTCAGTTCAAATCTATTAAAATAATTAGTAAGAAAAATTTCAGAATACTCGCAGTAATGAGGAGACACGATCTAATGGAGATGTATGCAGGCTAAAAAAAACAATGGCTCTACAAGATGCTGACATATGTTTATCAAACAATACACGTATCTAATGGTTGGATATTCCAAGCGTTAGTCAGAAATCTTAGTGCTGTTACTTAAGATTATTTGCTGCAAATGTTACAGAGACAAAATTCCAATTTGTTTATGTTTAACTTGTCGTTGAAATTATTCGCAAAAATTATAAAACACTGAAACATCAGACTATCGACTCTGCTGCCATAAAAATTGAAAATATCGACAAAAAGAATTTGAGTAAGCAAAACGATTGATTCCGAAAGTACTCAAGCTATGTTTAGAGAAAAGAAAAAGTGGACAGATATGTTGCACAGGTTGCTGGATAGTATATTATGTCTTGCTTTGCACATTCTAGAATTCCGGGGCGACAAAGAAAATGAATTGAGTACTCACATGTTCAATGAGAACATCCAAATTCTACTTTAAATTTTACAAATCGGGGATGAAGCTAGAGGAGTATTAAGTCCTTCAATGTTTGGATTATAATATTAAAATGAACTTTGAAAATCATTTAAAAATTAATATAATTAAGAGATAAAGAGTTAAGAAAGAGTAGTTGGTGAACAATTCAGAGACCCTGGATTATTTTTATGAGAATAAAAAATGCTTACGAGCATTAATCGCATTGATCGTTTTCATTTTAAACTCAGGTCAGAACAACAGTAAAAAGAGAAACTCCCAGTAATTTCTGTGTCTGCGTATTGTAATTTCTGCTGAAAAAAGCAACAACAACCGAGACTACAATTAGAAAACAGTGATGCACGAGTGGCTGCCCGATCCATTAACTCCCATTTATCCATCTTTTCTCAATTTATACTCTATACCGCCATTAATCAAACATTTCATTCATCTATGATTCAATCCACGGTTCAGTTAATCTGTCAGCTCGTAGTAAATAAGTAAGTAAATTCAACTTTTCAGACCTTGAATGTCTGTTGGGGCAAGTGAAGCAGCGCTCACAGGTTTCAGTTAGTCACAGCATACTTGGGGATTGAGACTACCACAAAGCCCAGTCGCCTTACTTTCACCAACTTGTATAAAGTACCCATCGGAGCTGGGTTGACTCAGGGCCATCCTAAGGACCCGACAATAGGTCCCAGCCTTCTTCGAGACTCCAAACTGAGACCCAATTGGATTGCTAGCCGTTTGCTTTATTTATCTACTCTGCCATATTTATTTATCAGTTTTATACATCTTTTCTCCCTCACATCTCTCAATCCATTTATATTTTCTATAGGGCTGCGGAAATTATCGATTAATTTCTCGATTAATCGTTAAAATTTTTATCGATTAAATATCGATTAAAATAATTTTAATCGATAAAAATTCGATTAAAATTTAAGAAAATATTTATATTTTATTAAAATTTTAGTAATAAATAATAAATTATATAATATTTAATAATAATTTATATATATTTTTTACGTACAAACATCTCCCGCGTAATATTAAAATTTATTTTATTAATCTATGTTGACCGGCAGACGTCAACTATAAAATGGCTGACAGCCAGAGCCGTCTTTACACCATTTAGGCCCCCGGGCAAAGAAATAGTGTTGGGCCCTTCCCCCGCAGGAATGAAAAAATGAATATACATAATATATATAAATAAACATATTCCCATGGGGCCCATATGCTCGTGGGCCCCCGGGCAAATGCCCAACGGGCCTATGCGTTAAAACGGCCCTGCTGACAGCATCAGCGCAGTTTAATTTAAACATATAACTAGAAAGTTGAGCAACTATGTTGTTTTTAAACTAACTGCGGATGGCAAAGTCGAAGATGGTGAAAACGTTTACTGTGTTCACTGCCATAAACAATTCTCTTTTAAAGGATCAAATACATCGCTGACGTACCACCTTCAGCACAAATCAAGTATCAACACATTGTCATGAAATTTAGTTCAAATTATTCTTAATTTTCAAAGTCCGTGAGAAATGTTCAGTTTAATGACGTCATAAATTTCTATTTTTGGTTTTAATCGAAATTTTCGATTAATTAATCGATAATTTTTCAAAAGTTAACGATTAAATTTAAATTAATCGATAACAGCCCTAATTTTCTAGCCTTTTGCTTTATATTAATATATGAAGTATTACATCTGAAATATGTATAACTAAACATATAGATCGATAACCAATATTTAAAAAGCAGGAAATATAGATAAAAGGATTGAGAGATGTATGGCAGAAAAACTTAATAAAATTGATAGAGGTGTGACAGAATTTTTTTTATTGGAAACGAAGAAGGTTAATTTAATGTGCAGGTGTGCAAACCCTTCCATGGAAACTTTGAGTCAAATGATCTATCAAATACAGTAAAACACACAAATAAACGGTTTGGTGGAATGCATACTTTGAATTAGTGTTCATTACTCCACTGATCTGAAATGGTTGTCATCTAAGTCTTGGTACCTGTAGCTATTGCGGTGTAAAATTGATCGTTGCGCACTTAAATGAACACAATGATCATAACTCAATTTGTTTTGCAGCCCTGCATAATGCAACTTATACCACCTAAACAAATTTAAAGGCACTTTATACCCTTAGAACCTGTTCGCGATAAACACGTTTATAAGATTATATTCCATTAGCGAATTTGAAAAAAGAACATATTTTCCATTTATTGGCATTGTTATTACTTTCCAAGAAGAAACGATATATTTTATAATGGAGCATAAGTCCATCAGTTGTTTCCCCTTGCCTTGTTTGTTGGTTAGGGGTAAAGACACAACAAAAAATCCATTAGCGTTGACATCACCAATAAATGAAGTCAAGTGGTGTGAGTTGAATATTTCACTATTTCGTGTCAGAAGATATCAAATAAAAAACCTTAACTTTTCATTAAGTCTTTGCTGAATAACGTGTTCACGTCCTCATTTCATAGAACGCAAACATCGTTAGAATTTTAATGATGAAAGACTTTAGGACTGTTGAGTACCTCAATATACTTTTCAGAATTGTTATAATTTTAGAACCATTGGGGGATAGGGGTTCAGACAATGACCTTGAGTGGATGAAGATTTTGAAATAATCTGATGGGTCATGGAAAATTTATAAGGACGCTACAACTACTTGAGTCACATGTGATCACGTGTCAGGTGCCTGATGATGCCTGAATGTATGCATGTGAGCACGTGCTAAAGAATCTGTACATGATGGCTGACCAATCAAAATAAGAGTTGCATGCTGACCCTTGCCACCCAGAGGAATCACCCAATAGAATTAATAGGAATTTAGGGCAGATGCCATGATGGCGTGGGTGAGCGGTCCAATATATACTGGGGAAAAACCATGAGGCGTTCTCTCTCCCAGAAGATCACAGGTCACCCTGAGAATTAGGTTCTAGGGGATAGACTGTGGGGAACAGTGCCTTGCAGAAGGGGGTTCAGGTTTGTTAGACTGTTAGACTTATAAGGATAGTCAAATGTGTGTTAGAGTTAGATGTTATTATCCCTTATATATTGATTTATATATATTGTTGGTCGATATATGTATGTGTATTTGTATTTTCAGCAAGCAACGTAGGGTAGTGTTACCTACAGTGAATATATTAAGGTTAGGCTAGTAGATTGTTCTAGCAAAGTAAATTATAGAAGCAGAGCTGAGCACCAGACGTGCTAGGTAAAAGTGGGCAAGAAGACTCTGAGCCGGACAAGAAGACTACTGTTAGTAAACAGTGCAGCCAGCTGTCAGTCATTGCGTAAATGAGTGACGTGGTGTTTATCGGCCTATCAGACGATGTGTGGGTTAAGCATCCCTGACCAGTGAGGCGGAACACGGACGGACCCCCTGACCTGAGAAGTGTGTGAGGTCGGCAGGCATATAGCGGAGCTGGCCGAATCAAGGGACGTAGTATCCATTTGTAAACGTACTTTTATTATATATATTTTTAACTGAAGTAGTTATTGTCTACATATTCATATTTTATACTCTATTCCATTTTATATGTATCTATTTAATGTAAATAAATAATTTCTATCTGTTGTACACAGAGGTGTTAAGTCTCATCATTTATATGTGTTTAAGTATTGTAGTTCGAGATTAGTATTAATACTTAACACTGGAGGCTAGAGACAAGATTGCCCGAGACAACAAGAGTCAATACGAGTGTTGGTGTCTAGTGTATAGACATCAGTTGTCAACAAGGACAAATAGAAAACTTTTGAATTTTTAATGAGACGAGATGCTTCAAATGTTTGTGTGTCTGTGCTTTAAATAAATTATGAAATAAGTAAACATCTGTACGTACTATGTGAATGCTAGTAGCATACATTTTGTTATGCATTTTATTTATTTGGATTAAGAGAAAAATGATAACGATATTATGAGGGTCCTAAAATTTTATGAAATAATTGGCATTTGTTTTACACATTTTCAATATCAAGGCTTTTCATATAATTAACAAATTATTTAACATGATGCACTGAAACATCTACATAAAATCAAATAAATTCACTTGAACTATGTTTTTAAAGACAAAACTAATATTTAATGCCTAAACCACGTCCTTACAAAAAGTCATGTTGTATGAAATAAATACATAAACACAAATTTGGAATATGGAGTATGGAGTATCTCTCAAAAAGTAACCTACAATTACTTTTACATTTATAGTGACTTGCTGTAATGCATTGAAGCATATCACACTTAGAACATACCAACTTGTTCTTCTTCATGGAACGTTAGTAAATGAAACGATCGAAAAATGATGTTTTAATAAAAGAACCCGTAAAAATACCAAGTTTTTGACTATAAATTCTTTATGTACGAGACATAACCGAAGGAATGTTCAGTATAATAAGCAGCGCAAGACGATCCAAAAATAAAAAAATTAAGTTATGTGTGGTAAAACATGTTTAATATAATGCACACCGATCAGGAATATGTTTGTAAAAAGTTTTGTCAATAAAATACGCACCTTATTGCGCGACAGAAAGGTTGTTCAATATAATACGCACCGCGACACTATCTCAAAAAATAACATGCTACAAAAAGATAAATAACATAATCTAAAATTTAATTAATTTAATTACAGTACATGCGATCGATCTGAAATTTTGATACATCATTTTTAGCAGCGTTACAAAACTGCCTGCAAAATTTCAGCTCGCTAGCTTAAAAGAAAGTGGATTAAAATTGATCCAAAGTTTTTTCGACAAGCCAGCAAGCAATCAACCAGACACCGCGAGTTAATATAGAGGATTTTAAAAAAAAGTTATTTATTAATACTTTTATTTTATTTAAGTAACGTTTCTCCTCTTATATAGAACTAGGTTGCGCGAGGGTGTCGTGGTGCCTATGGCGCCCAATATTTTTAGGGCGCCTATGGCACCCAATTTTATCAAAAGCCCAACTAACTTATCCTTGTTTGAAAAATACTTAACATTAAACTTACTGAAATGTACAGAAATTATTTTATAATAGGGGTTGTAGGGCCCCTACGGCGCTCACTGCAGCTGTAGGGCACCTATGGCGCCGACGTTGTTGTGTTAAAAGCCCAAGATACGAAATATTAAATTTGCTGAAATGAACACAAAGTATTTTATAATTATAAATCCTCAAATCCTATTTTTACATCGTGCCCTTTTCAAAAATTAAAATATCAGCTAAAACAATGACATCATATAATATTTTTTTTACAGCGCGTCTTTAATTTATAATTATTTTGCACACCTTTTTGCGCGCCTTCCGATGCACGCCTTGTATTAAAATGTAAGCTCAAAAAATGACGTCATAGCGTTACACATCCAAGCAGCCTGTGACTTGGGCTATTATATTGTACTAGAGTTTTATCACACGTCAAAAATTACGAAGTTTTCAAAATAAATACACATCAGATTAAAAAATAACGTAATACAGAACTTTCATTTATTTTATTTATTTTTATTTGATTCATTTATTATATTGAACAACTTTATGTGAAACGTTCGAAAAGTGTTATATTTGGTGCAGTAATTTTTGGTGCGCAGTATTGAAAAAAATCAGCATTACATCCAAGAAGCATTACATTACTACGGAAATTATGTATTAAAAAAAATATTTAAGTAGCGTTTCTACTCTTATATAGAATGTGTCCATCTTTACAAAAAGAGAAGCATCGCTGGAATGGTGTAGAGTAGATGTTGAAATTATAATCGTATAAAAAATTAAAGAAGTGAAAGAAAGTTGAATATATAAAAATGTGTGTGCATAGAATCATATATATATTTACTCTCAATATGTAGCATAACGCTAAGGGACATCACTCTGCTTTTTTAATTTTGTGTTGTAAGCAGTGCTGATTGACTCAAATGGTTATTTTTGGGTGCAGTAATTTGGTGCGTTGCTTTCTAAAATTATTTTTAAAATCGTGTGGTGATTAGCACTGTAAAAAATACAACCTCTATTTTAAATTACTTTGTGTACATTTAAGGTAGTTTAATATTACGTATCTATCAGCACAACCTATATTATATACATACTTTGTGTACATTTCAGGAATATTTCGTATTTATCATACATGGATAAGTTACTTGGGCTTTTGACATAAAAAATTATTTTAAAAAAATTATTAAAAAAAAACTATTATAAAATACTTTGTGTACATTAATTGTTTTTTAATATTACGTATATATCATACAAGGACAAGTTGGTTGGGCTTTTGAAAAAGGTGTGCACCATAGGCGCCCTTAAAATACGGGGGCGCCGCAGGCGCCACGGCGCCGCAGCACAAACTAGTTATATATAGATATACGCTCAATTATGTAGCCTAACGCTAAGGGAGATCACTCTGCTTTTTTAAAATTGTGTGTTGTAAGCAGTGCTCAAATAGTTATTTTTTGGTGCCGTAATTTGGTGCGCTGCTTTCTAAAATTAGTTTAAAAAATCGTGTAGTGATTAGCACTGTAAAAAATACAACCTCTATTTTAAATTACTTTGTGTACATTTAAGGTAGTTTAATATTACGTATCTATTATACAAGGACAAGTTTGTTGGGCTTTTGATAAAAGTGGGCGCCGCAGCACAACCTATATTATATAATTACTTTGTGTACATTTAGGAAAATTTCGTATTTATCCTACAAGGACAAGCTAGGGGTTTTTGAAAAAGGTGGGCACCGTAGGCGCCCTTAAAAAAGGGGGGCACCGCAGGCGCCACGGCGCCGCAGCACAAACTAGTATGTATATAAACACTTCAAAGTGAAACTAATTCTACATTCATTTATTTTCATCAATGAACTATTTCCCACCAACTTGGATTAGGGATGGGCAATATGGAAAATTTCGTATAGAAGACGTTGGATAATATAACATTTTTAAAGGAGGTAAGGTTATATGTTCATAAACGTTTCCCAACTGTTTCCTATATTGCAAAAAGGAAATAAATCCAATGTATTTTGTTAGTGTCGAATAAACAGCTGCTAAATACTTAATGTTTAGTTCTAAATACTGAAAAGAGTCATCAGAGCTACTTTCATGAACTGGCCAGAAACTCTCACACTGAGATTCTGGATAGAATCGGGAGGCTTAACTCTGTAATCGTGCTAGTATGACACGGGCAAAACCTATTCCTACAATACCAAGGAGTGAGATGCCAGGATACTTATTTCATTCACTTCTATCGCCGTTGTTCTAATTCCCTCTTTGCCCATCTGGTGTTGTATTTCACGTGTACTTGTCATTTTGTGGCTGTAAACCGGAAGTTAAAATCGAACAACCTCATCTCATATAGAGCACGTTCTTTCGTTGACTTCAGCATCGTCTTGGCGTGTGTAACTTATTACTAGAGTGGTGGTGATACTGAACTCTCGATACAAGTTGACTCGGTTCAACCTGATGGAAGTGATACAGACTAAAACGAACCACAGGACGACCATTGTGATTAATCTTCTAGGTGGAATCTTGAGAAAGACGCTGCGCCTAAGAGGCATGCATAGCCTTGAACTCTTATTTTGATTGTGGATATTGGTCTTGTTATTATTTATGGATCAGGATCTTCATCATGGATTCTTGTTTCGCTATATACATTCTTTTAGTCCATGATACCTGTTACGGTTGACAAGCGGTGATGTTTACTGATCTCGCTCCATCAAATTAACTGTCTATGAGGGTGATGCGTTCATTACTAAACATTAAAAAAATTGTGTGTGCGTAACTATGTTTAGGATTATTTTCTGTAGTTGTTGAACATGTTTGTAAAGTGCTGTGAGCCAAGCCGTTGGCTTGGGTACTGCGCTACATAAGTGAAAAAATAAATAAATGAAATAAATAGTGTCACTATGTTTGTATTGTTTAGATCCTGGGGGATGTATCCCTGCTCCCAGCAGAGGGACAGAAGCTCATGCAAGGGCTGGAGTACAACTGTCTTACCATTCTTTAGAGCTTCTGGTGGTATGTCATCATTCCCAGGGGCTTTTCCACAAGCTAGGAAGTCAAATCGCTTTGCTCAGCTCTTCCTGTCTGGATACGACATCAAGCTCTTCCATGGGCAGCATAACCGGGATGTCATACAGAGTGGAGCTGGAGACTGTGGTAACTGTTGCATACAGTTCCAGATAATGTTCAATCTACCGTTTTAGCTGCACTGCCTGGTCTATGATAATTTCTCCAGTTTTGGACTATAGGGTCAACCTTGGAATTCAAGGGCCAGTTGCTTTTTTAAAATGTTTTCAAATATAGCTTTGGCACTGCCCATGTCTGCAGCAGACTGTAAGCTGGAGCAGTGATTAATCCAGTTCGTATTGGCACATTGATGTGCGACAATTTGGGTATGCAACTTGGCTGTTTTTAAGGCATGCAGCTTGTCGGGTGTAGGCTTTTCCTTTTAGGCCACAAGAGCTTTCATTTTAGCTTCAATGACAGGCTTCATCTTGTCTCAATGTGGTTCAAAGCAGTCCGTGGTTTTGTGAGATTTTTTGCCAAAAGCATTTAATGTTGATGTATAGATCGTGTCTCTGAGATGCGTCCATTTGGAGTCATCTCATCTTTGAGAGACCTTCATGCACTTTGTCAGTGAACAGCTGCGTTTTCACAGGGTGTTTCATTGCAGAAGGTGTTGATAAGTAGAAATCCCTTCTTCTTGGTGTGGTACAAGTTTTTCCTCATTATTCGTACCTTGCTGGCCTCAAGGAGCGATCCGTGTCACAGTCGACGATGTGATAGCTGCGGGTGAGTAGGACGCTAGCCAATTGTGCATGCCTGAGGTTGATCAGGTCCAGCTGGTGCCCTTGGCACGATCGAGGGTGTCTCCAAGATACTTGATGTAAATCTTTTTACTTAAAGAAAGTTTTATTCACATACAAGCCTTGTGAATTGCACAGTTCCAACAGCCTCTGTCCATTCCCCTTTATCTTTAACCTTCCAAAAAGCACAAGGCATGTTTGCCAGGCTTCGTGGTCTCTCCCCACTCTAGCAATGGTTATTGCGTGGTCTAAAGCTCCATAAAATTGGTACTTCTCTTCAGGTGTTGAACAGAGAGTTAGAGCGTTCACACTAAGAATGATTGATGGGCCTGCATGGGCCTGTCTCTTTTATGTTTCATGTTTTAACCAACTACATAAAAAGAAAGGTGTGTTGACATTTTTTGGTTAAAGTGATGATCGGGTCTAATTGACAATATAACCAGCGGATCTGAACAATCATTCACATGGAACTGAGGTATCTAGTATGCACAAAACGGTCTCGGCAAGGAATGACATTATCGGATATTCGTGTTCATTAAGTTCCCACCATTGTAGAGGGTTAATGGTTTCAGGATCTTTAATCTGCATTTTGTAACTCAGTAATTCATCAAAAGAGCTGTCATCTTTTTCTGTCTCTGAGTCACACTCAATTACTGCCATTAGCTTAATATGCTTTTAATTTGGTTTGATAGGTAGGCGAAGTGTTAGAACCATGGTAGGCAAACGATTTCTCACAATGGATACAATAAACTTCATAAATATTTTGAACATTACCGTCAGTCAATAGTTTAAAACCAAAATGTGCGTGCAAACGTCAGGAAATTGTTATTATTCATCGGCCGCTATATTACCACGTTTTTATTAACTTGCTTTCGTTCCTGTCCGTCTGCCTATCCGCAAATTTTCAAATTTGCGCAACGTAAAATTAAACCACTTCGGATGCAGTGGTCCCCAACCTTTTCAACGCCGCGGACCACTAAAAGTTGGATAATTTTACCGCGGCCCACTAACCTGTTATGGGTGGGTGGGGGATGTGGGGGGGGGGTTGCGGCTGCGTTGATTGTTTATAGCGGTATTTAAGACTGTTTTGATTTTATAGTTTTAATTTAATTGTACTTTAACATGCATTCAAAATTAAATACAGATACACAAAAAATGAATTTAACATTATTTAATATTTAAATTTACTAGAATGTTCAATCAATGAGAACCCTGAGCTTGTTTCTCTGCAACGAGACGGTTCCATCTGGGTGTAATGGGAGACACTGACACCCGAAGTGTGCTGCTTATGTCCATTTTATTCCATTGTTTTGTCTTCGTTGCTGTCACTGCAGAAAACCCCGCTTCACCTAGATAGGATGTCGGAAATGGCAATAGGGATTTAATTGCTTTGGTGGCAATCACAGGATATTCCGCCATGACTTTAATTCAGATGACTGGAAGAGTTGCTTTCTCGAACGTAGTTTTAAGGCCACCGTCACTTCTAATCTCGAGCAGTGTACCTTCCTCTCGCACAGTCATGTTAGATTCGCTGGTTTGTTGACAAATGGGTCACGAATCCATTCCCCACCAGTTCTTGAGTCTTTTGTGGTTGGGAAGTAGCGCTCAAACTCTTTGAAAAGCTGAGACATGTGATCATGCACCAACTGTGACAAAGAGTGTTCAGGCTCAGTCTCGCCTAGAATCCCCGCTAATGTTTGAAACATATCAAAAATGCCTTTGTTCACTCGCCGTTCCCACAACTCCAGTTTGACTTTAAATACAGCAACTTTGTCAGCCAACTTGAAAACAGTTGTCATTTTCCCCTGAAGAGACATATTGAGTTCATTGATCTGGCTGAATATGTCACACAGGTAAGCAAGTTTTGCGACCCATACCTTGTCACTGAAATGTGCTGCCAGCGGTGACTTCTTTTCTGAGAGAAACCTTTGCAATGGCTCTCGTAATTCAAATACTCTATTGGAAGTCATTCAAGGTGTTATTAAAATTGGTTTTCTTAACATGTGAATTTGACGCTATAAGTATAAGTCTAAGCATTTATTTAAAATTTAAAGGATAAAAATGAATTAAATAATTTAAACTTACTTTATAGCTTTTTTGACACAAGTAACACTCTTGGAATAATAACGATAACGTCACCAGAAGATACTGTCGAATCCCGTCGTTGATGACATATCAATGAAATTTTGGAACACAAAAACGAAAGAGGAAAAAAACGGAAATATTAGTAAAGTAGATCAGCTTGCCAACATGGGTGACCATCAAAATCGCGCACAACAAAAGAGCGCCGACACAAAAGCGCCGTGATAAGAGCGCTGACACATAGCGCAAAGACTGATTGTAGGTGGTTGACCGCTCTGCGCTAATGTGTCATTGATGTTCTTTGGACGTGGTGCCGCCAAAACGGGTAACAAGCTTTTCAATCTGGTGTATGGAAAGACGCACAATCCCTTGAGAAATACACCACAGTAGTAAAAAAGTAAAAAATTTAATGTTCCTTTGCTCGCGGACCACCAGGCACATCCCCGCGGACCACTAGTGGTCCGCGGACCCCAGGTTGGGGGACCACTGTCTGATGGTACTAGAGAGCTCAAAATTTTACCACAGATAGATCTTGGATGACAATGCTTGTATCAAAATTTCTGATCGATCGAATGTACCATATTTAAATGAACGCCTTTATTTAGTTTATCTATATATGAGCATCCGTATCCGTCTTCTATTCTTCACATTCACGTGCTAAGTTCACCCCGTGACGTCATCGCCGTGGTATTAAACAGCGGTTCCCAACATTTGGGTCGCGACCCTCTTCGTTGGGGGTCACGACGGGTTTTCTGGGGGTCGCCAAATGTCGACTAAAAATAGTCACTATAATGAAAATTTGCACTATTTTGTAAAAACTATATTGAAATGACTTATTTAAAGTTCATGGGGGTCGCGGGTCAAATAGATTTTTAAAAAAGGGTCACCACCCAAAAAAGGTTGGGAACCACTGTAATAAAACGTTGGCCGGGCCCTGATGAGGCGTTAGGTAAAATAAATAGAGGTAAAACATATTTTTAAAAATCCACGCTGTTATAAGTGGACTAAAAAGAAGAAAATAATTTAAAATTTATAAGTTCAAGTACTTTGATTCAATATGACTAAAAATGTGGGGCGGTAACAGGGGACATTGAGGCCTTCCTACTAACAGAGGATGTCATAAAAAATTACCATGACTATGACACCGTCAAGTCACGTCTATTGACACACGCAGGGTATAATTCAGAATAAAAATATATAAAAACACTTTTAAAAAACTAGTCTTATATTTTAGAAATGCACTAAAAAGTAGAAAATAAAAATTTAGGAACGTTAAATCGTAGGTGAAATCGATTATCTCGTTGTTTGCCATGACTTTAAGACTAGGGTGCTTGCTAAGTTATGCAAAGATATTCATCAAGTTAGGCAAAGCTATTCGCTAAGTTTAAACTGTGGGCTCTAACAGACACTACATGAGTTATATAGAGATAAACTAACAATGCAGTAATTTAATTACGGTACATACCTCTATTTATTTTATACTTTTTAGTCCACTAATAAAAACGTGTTTTTTAAAATCTTTTTTTACTTCTATTTTAAAAAAATACCAAACACCTCCTAAGCGCCCGCCCAACGTTTTAATAACACGGTCACGTGGTCACGGGGTGAACTCATGGATGTCAACAAAGCAGACGTGTAGAGATACTTACATAGAGATAAACTAAAAATTCAATAATTTATTTATTCGATCAATCTGAAATTTTGATCCAATGTATTGTTATGTGATACAAGTCTATGTGCATAATTTCAGCTCGATAGCATCACGGAAAGTGTGTAATTAAAATCCCTTATATTAACTTCGCAGCCGTCTCTGTCGTCATCTCATGGGCTGGGCGGGCGGGCGGAAAAACAAAAGTCGAAAATGACCCACTTCCCGTGATCGGATCGAGCTGAAATTTGGCACACAGACCCGTCTAACCTAACAATGCATCGTGTCGAACGTACCGTAATTAAATTAATGCATTTTTAGTTTATCCTTATATGAGGTATGTAATTCAAATTCACGGTTTGTTATTGTTTTTTTTCTTCAACTTCATCGTGAGTTTGAGTTGACGCCGACCGTCGTGCCGACACCCCCTCACGCCCCACCCCCATTTATTAAAGACAAGGGACATCACTCGGTGTCAGTCTGTCAATGTTTGTAACGTTTGGAAATAATCAATACTGTTAGTTATGTCTCATATATAAGGGATTTATAGTCAAAAACTTAGTTTTTACGGGTTTTTTTTTACTTTTGTTTTTACGCCCGCCTGTCGACGAACGACAGAGAGATGACGATGGATAGACAGAGAGATAAGATTTCGAAATTAATATTAGGGATTTAATAACATCTTCCTGTTTACCAGTTTACTGCTGGCACAGGTGACCTTGATTGTCGGAGCTCACAGTTGCGTTCTGCTATAAATCTGGAATAAAATAAAATATTCATTCCCATAACACATATCCCTAAATTCTTTATTAATAGTTTTAATATTATGCTCTAAAATGAACATATTAATTTATTAGTTTTTACTACAAAATAGATACTTTTTTAAAATAAAATTCCCACACTTTCTTTTTTTTTCTCCCTGTGTTTTATATTATGTGTTCTACCAATTTATAATAATATCCCAAAAAAACGTTAACCTTCCTAAGAAATGTGCCAGTTTGCAACATTCTTCGTGCTCTTTCAAATATACTCATTATTTAGGCTTGTAAAATTTTATTTTTTTTGTATATGGTAACCTTACAAAAATATGACGTTTCAATTCCTTTTAAATTAGAGTTTTAAAATTAATAAGAACGCAAATTTTTATGATTGGAAAGAAATAGAATAAAATTGATTTAAAAATTCGGTACAAACTATCGTGTGTTAGAGTCAAAGTAAGGAGTTTTCCGGCGCTAAGGTATGGGGATAAACGGGGTCCTTGCCCTAAGTCGCGGCAAGAAGATAATACTATCTCGATCCCACAACCATTTAGGACACGGTGGTCGAGTGGCACGTTCTCGGTGACACATATTCCTTATGCGCACCAGTTCACTTTCACACAGAATATTTTTGAAATGGAGCTGCTAAACTTTATGCAACTACGTGCGTTCAAAATACCAATCAACATACATAATTTGCAATGTATTTCACCTCCCGTCTGTCACGTCTGTCCTATCCGTGACGCTACTAATTTTAGAAAGCAGCACACCAAATTACTGCACCAAAAAATAACTATTTTCGAACGTCCGCATAAAATTGTTCAATAGGGAAATAAATGAATAAAATAAGAAATAAATAAAATAAATGAAATTTCTGTATTACGTTATTTTTTAATCTGATGTGTATTTATTAAGAAAACTTCCGTCATTTTTGACGGGTGATACACTAGTAATACTTAATAATTACCACACCGATATGTATTGAACACATACATTTTTACAGATGTATCTATTTTAATAATATTTATAAATGGCAGTGTTTGTATGTTTATTTTTATTTGAATGTTTGCATATAGCTCGAGCGACCAAGCAATTTTATACAATGGATCGCAACTAAATATATTATTCAAGTTCATTCTCAACTTTTATATGGTTTCCGGATATTTTTTGGTTTGATAAATAAAGGCTAAAATAAGTAAAATGTAAAATGTAGTGAAAGAGAGTTTTTAAACGTATTATGTTCGCACTGAATGACTTGTTCAGATTAATCCAATCGTGTGAAACATGTCGCGATTAATGTTCCTTAAAGTTAAATAAATGGCTTTGATTTTCTATAACAATGCTTTTTTTTTACTCTCTAAGGTTTGGAGATAAAAATTGTATTTGTCTGTAACTGACATTATATTGCAGAAACAATTATCTTTTCCGTGGACAAAATGAAAGTGCAAAGGAATGATAATATCATTATCTTTTGAATATCTTTTAAAACGGTTGTTAGATGCCTCTGCTATACATATTTATTCTTTCTTTTATGGATTTTCCCTTTCCTTTGCTGGTGTATTCTATACATAAACTGCATCTTCCTTGCTCTGGTGTATTATTAACGCAATGCGCATGAATCGATACCAATGATGGGCTGATTAGATAAGGGAGGGTTGGCCTGCGACTTGCTTGCTCTGGCGTTTTCTATTTATAGACTCCGTCATGTTTGCTTGCACGCCTCGTCTTGCTTGCCCGACATCTCTGGTGACTTATATATACTAGATCCAACCCGCGGCGTAGTATACGCTGCAGAATTGCTCATAAATATTTCAAAGTTCAAAGTTCGATATTCCCCTATTAAGTCTCTCATGTTAAGTCTCGATGTTAGGTGGATTGTTGCCTTGCTCTCCGCTTACATACAACACTCAAGAGAAGACACAAGTCTAGGTAACAAGACAATGTTTATTCAAACTGGGTGTCCTGCCTAGACAGCAAATACACCTTTATACGACTGGGTGTACACACCCCGACACTACAGTTTCTTCACGAGCACGCCCTGAGTCTGATGCGACTGCTCCAGGGCCCCTGCTCAAGTCCTATTCAGACCTACGTATACACAAACGTCTAAGTCCCCTCGGTCCGACCCGACCGCTTCTCGGCGGCGTTAAACTTCATCTCTTGTCTCACTGTAACTCCCCGGTCTGCCCCGACCGGTCTCACTCCTCAACTGCCTCCCAACTCGTCTCTTTAAACCCGAATAACTGGTCTCGACTGACCCTGGCGTGTCCTCTGGTCACACACCCATGTGACCAGGAGTTCACTAAAACATTACATTCATGATTAGTGTTCACTCCAGTCACCAAGCATTCGCTCAGTGATTCTCATACCTCTGACACCCTACTGTGATACATATTCCACAGCTAAATACATTTCAGATTCGTTTTAGCCATTGACATAGACTCTAAATTTATAATGTAAAATTGAAACGGCAAAATAAAATGTTACACTATGTTAATTTTGCTTTCACTATCTTAACGAAGCATGGGTATGACTCACTTAAGCTATCGGAAATGATCTTTTGATGTTGGAAATCATGGAGCCCATTTAGCTTTGATATTGCTGAAATTACGCTTGCTGTTTTCTATTGGAACTAAGTCACTGGAATATTGTGTAAATATAATTCAAAAGCTTTAATTTAAATAAATTCGACTTTTAAATAATGTTTATGATGGTTGTATTTGTCGATAGAAATTAACAGAAAATACATTCTATAGCTTTCTTGTGTTTTGTCAGTGTCACGGTTATTCGAACAGTAAAGTTCACAAAATTACATTAAACGATGGCAAGACAGTTGGTACTGCCTCGAGTTTTTCTGACGATTGTTTCCATAAACATTGCCATCCTGTGGCCTCCAGATTTCGATGGTTCCTACATATGCGGCGATGACAACTCATTTCAATTCCCCTTTGAGTGGAACAAAACAACGTCACCCTCGGTTTACCAAGAGAGTTTCTGCTCTATCAGGTGCAGGGGCGGGGAGCGTGTCAGTCTGGGAAGACTCGCGGACCTTTGTGAGGACTTACATTGCAATGATTGCAGCTGCAAGAGGCCCGAATGTGAATACTATGGTATTTGTTGTCCGGATATTTCCAATGAGTATCATCCGCTTGAGTATCATCCGCTTGAGTATCATCCGCTTGAGTATCATCAGAATGAAATCACTCATGTCGAAGATATTTTTGGTTTGCATTCGGAAGTAAAAAATGGAACAGAGGATATTAATTGTCAAACTCTGCCTTACAATTACAGCAGAGATGTTGTCGGTTGGCCAAAGTTGGGATGTGAACATATGTCATACAATTCAAGCTTCCTTTATATCAGATCATGCTTCAAAGATTTTACGGGGATCACAGAAATCGTCCGACAATGTGAAGAAGTTATTCCAGCAAGTGAGGTTACCGTCGATAATTATGCTTGGGTCATAGACAGTGCTACAAGTGTTGTCTACCGCAACAAGTACTGTGCTGTGTGTAACAGAGCCATCACGGTAAGATCTTAATTTCATTAATATCATTGAAAATTAAAATATATTGCATTACAGCTAAGAAAGAATAAGAAGCTTTTAAAAGGCTAAAATTGTAACTTCTAAAAGGGATTTTTAAAAAAATCATTTTCTTTTAGATATTAAGGTTTATGTTTAGTTTGTCACGAAATTATTTTTGTTTGTTACTCCCTGTTATGCATTATTTATTTGAAAACCCTAAAAATCATTAGATCTACATATCAGCTTTTTCTCTCCGGCTTGGCAAAAACATTTTCAAAACATATTCTCTTAACTTCTTATCTTATCTGTTACAGACGCAGCTTCTATAAGAAGATTATTTCGTCCTATGATTAACGTAGCTTATGTGTAACGTACTGTCATTTATGTTGTTATTATGATATGAATGTTTATTTAATTACTAGTAACAAAGCCCGCCCAAAGGACGGGAATAAGTGTAGGATGACCTGTGAAGTTCATGGACGCTATGTTTTGGTAGTTGTTATGCTGAAGCGTTTAATGGACATTGTCGTCGCAGGGCAAGTAATGTGGACAACAATAACAACAAAAACAGCGAAAACAACAAAAACAACAACAGCAACAGCAACAACAACAGCAACAGCAACAACAAAAACAACAACAACAGCAACAAAAACAAAACAACAACAACAAATCAAAAACAACAACAGCAAAACAACAACAAAACAACAACAGCAACAAAAACAACAAAAACAACAACATCAACAACAACAGCAACAACAGCAACAAAAACAAAACAACAACAACAACAAAACAAAAACAACAACAACAGCAAAACAACAACAACAAAACAACAACAAAACAACAACAGCAACAACAACAAAAACAACAAAACAACAACAACAAAACAATAACTACAACAACAACAGCAAAAACAACAAAGCAACAACAACAAAACAACAACAAAAAAACAACAACAAAAAAACAACAACAAAAAACAACAACCACAAAACAACAACAAACCAACAACAAAAAACAACAACAAAACAATAACAACAATAACAGCAACAAAAAACAAACAACACTTAAAACTCTTGCCACTACCCCCCAGGACCATCAAGGAAAAAGCAGAATTGTCATTGGAATAAGCGACAGGCATGACTTCAAGATGGGAACAACATAATGAATTATGACCAAAAAAAAACTGCACCAAAATAACTCGTTTTGAACTTCCGCGTAATATGTAAATTTTTCTCCGCTAGTGATTAGCTGTAGGAGTCATATGTGTTTGAGGGACCAATCGCTATAGATGACGGGACAGAAAGGACAGAAAGGACAGAAACTTGCCTTTTATTATATAGGAGGATTACATGTATGTTATTATCTCCATGTAAAGCACTGTGAGTTCCTTGCTTGGATACATCGCTAAATAAATTATCAATATATTATTATTATTATTATCTATGGTTTGTGTTTATTCCTTTATTCTTATCAGAGTTTTAAATATTAAGTGTTGGTTTTCCTGGTTTCTTCAGGCAAACCATTCCACGCCCGAATTCCGGACGTAAATGTGTATGTGTTTGCTTTTGCATACGGAATAAGAAATGTCTTTTTATCCATATATCTATCTGATGGTTGTATTAAGTTATCTTTGTGTTGTATTTCTAATTTAGAATTAATTGCTTTATGTATAATTACTACTTTACTCTTGGTTCTGCTATTATTTAGTGTTTTAAGGTTTAATAATTTAACTAACTATTCTCAATGTTTATGTAATCTACAAAAGCTGAAATTTTTAACTATAAATAATGCAATCGTTTGTCTGCCCTTAGCCCCAACAATTACCCGTGTACACCCATTGCTCAAGCTACATGTTCGTTTACCAAGCAACAGACAAAGACGAGCTTCTGCGTGCCGCCCTAAAGAAAAACTCGTGTTGCCGGGTCCACAGAAAGATACCGTCAATAAATTTGACATTTACGTGCAATCAAGGTTTTTATAAGTAGGTAACATATTATTATATAATAAATAAGTCTTTTGGAATATTTACAAAATATAATGTTCAGTTTGTATGTCTTAATCAGTGTGTAACTTTAATTTAATTTCCACTTTTACTCCTCACAATGTTTCTTTGACCAGGTCTTATCCCGTGTCCAGCTGTGATGGAGCCCCCCCAGAATGGAAATACGATGAGGATGTCATCAAAGGGTGTCATGACCTGAACGACACAATATACATAGTCTTTTCTGCAGTTTCCAAACATACTTATAAAAACGTGTTTTGTGCGATGTGCAATTTGGTATGTGGTTGATGAAATAATTAGGAACCGTCATTTCTGCTGGCATATTCCCCTGTTACATCACCGACTGTTAAGTCTCCGTCAGTTGCCTGGAAAGAGTCTGCCAACTTTTTCATTCTCAGAATACAATGACACGTATTGACAGCAGTGTATCGTAAACATTCAAGCTCTTTAACTATACCTTAATCCGGGAGTCGGGAAAACATGGCTTTTTGATAGATGCATTTGGCTCGCAGAAACATTTTCATTATAAACGAAAAAATGTTTCTTCAGACTCGTTTGATCTAAATAATTATAGGGACAAATCTTTAAAAAAATATAATAAAATTTTTTAAAAACCCGTAAAAACCACGTTTTTGACTATAAATCCTTTATGTACGAGAAGCAACTAAAAGAATGTTCATTATAATACGCAGCGCATGACCATCCAAACATACAAAATTGTAGTTGTGTCTTAAAACATGTTTAATATAATGCGCACCGATCAGGAATATGTTTATAAAAAGTGTTGTCAATAAAATACGCACCATATTGCGCGACAGAAAGGTTGTTCAATATGATGCGCACCGCGACACTCTATCTCAAAAAATAACATGATACATAGGAATAAATAAAATAATCTAAAAAATCAATAATTTAATTACGGTACATACGATCGATCTGAAATTTTGATACATTGTTTTTATCATCGGTACAAAACTGCCTGCAAAATTTCAGCTTGCTAGCTTACGAGGAAGTGGGTTAAAAATTGATCAAAAGTTTTGGTGACAAGCAAGCAATCAAGGGTTAAAACAAACAACCAGACACCACGAGTTAATATAAAGGATTAAAAAAAATATATATATAAAAAAACTTGTCATAAGTCAATAACCATGTTAATTATTTTCTATTTTTATGGCTTACGTGATTTAACACATTCTTGAAAGTTTCGAAGCGGAACATTTTTGGAGGTCGCATGTTGGTTGACCAATCAATTCTATTCGAATAGTGATGAGGAGATCCATACGTGATAGAATACATGAAATAATCAAGGTTAAGGGTTAGTAACCTTAGGAGTTAGATTGCTATTTAAGGGAGAGAGATTTTGAAATTCGGGATCACAGTAATCGCAGTTATTTCTGTTGAAAAGTGGCAAAAATACATTGTTCAAGTGGGGTTGGTGTATATTGCAGCAAATCCGTGTTTGGACCCAACAAGGTGACTGGAATTCGGCTAGCTTTGCTTGCGTTTTAGCTATTGTAAGAAACGGAAAGCTATTCACAGATGGGGAGTATGCGAAAGCATTCATGCTTGATGTTGCAAATGAACTTTTTGATGACTTTTCCAATGACAAAATAATTAAACGGATAAAAGAAATGCCTCTGTCGGCAAGAACTGTTTACGATCGCATCATCATGAATTTCAATCAAATTGAGGAAATGAAAGTGAAGGACATAAATATGGCACCGTTTTTCTCTCTCGCTTTGAATGATTTAGCAGACGTCAGTAATTTATCCCAGTTCTGCTTGGTTGCAAGGTATGTTGTCGGTGAAACATTACATAAATTACATGAGTAAAGTCTTGATGTTTTGTCTATGAAGGGCATGGCACAACAAGAGGGAATGATTTTTCGAGTCCTTTACTGAGTTCGCTAAAGAAAAAATCTACCGATGGATAAACTTGTTTCGTTGTGCACTGATGGTGCTCTGTGCATGTTGGGGAAAACAGAGGATTTGTCGCTATTCTTTGTGAGAATGAAAACAGACGCATCCTAAGCTTTCATTGCATCCTATATCAGGAGAAGCTTTGTGCTCAGATGTGTGGCAAGCAGCTTGGTGAGGAGATATCGCTGGTGGTTCGGGTAGTCAACTGTATAGTTGCCCGAGCATTAAATGATCGCCAGTTTAAATCACTGCCCGTTGAGATTAGGAATAATTATTCTGGTCTGTTTCTGCACAGCAACGTGCGTTGGTTGTCAAGGTGGAAAGTGCTCAGCCAACTTGCGGCTTGTCTGAGCGAAATCAGGACTTTTCTTGAAATGAAGAATGTCAAGCATCCCGAATTAGCTGACACCGAATGGCTCCTGAAGTTTTATTCTCTCGTAGACATGACTGAAAATCTAAATAAGCCCAATGTGAAAATGCTAGATACAATCTTATCCCTGCAGCAAGCAGTGTTTGCATTGAAAACATATAAGCGACAACTCTTCAGAGCCGACATTGAAGCAGGTCGTTTACTACACTTTGAACAACTGGGAGAGTTCAAAGATATGTGCACATCAAGTGATCCTACTAAACATCTTAATATTCACCAGCTAGCAGGCTTCACGTCCAATCTCCTGCAGTCATTTAAAGCGCGCTTTTGAGAATTTCGCGAGAACACCCGTCTTTTTAAGTTCATCACCCATTCACACGAGTGTGCAGTGAACACCACTGACCTGAGTTGCATCCTCGGAGTCTCCGTCAGAGATTTTGATTTCCAAGCTGTTGACCTTAAGGCCTCAGATATGTGGATGAATAAATTCAAGTCACTGAATGAAGATTTGGAAAGACTTGCACGATAGCAAGCAGAGTTGGCGAGCCAAAACAAATGGGCAGAAACGAAAAAAAGCAAACTTCAACTCGCAGACCAGCTGATTGTCAACACTTTGAACGCGCTACCCGTCACATACCACACAATGCAGCGTGCGAGTATTGTTGAACTGACAATGTTTGGCTCTACATATGCATGCGAGCAATCTTTCTCACATCTAAGGAACATCAAGACCAAACACCGATCATGTTTAGCCTTGAAGTCTCAACGCCTGCATGAATCTTAACCTCACCACGTATCAACCAGACCACAAAGCCATGCAGCACCATAAGACGCATTAATGTTAAGTAATACTCATTATTGATTACTTTAGCAACAGCATAACAGTGTTATTAAAAATATTTCTAAGCCATAATTATTTTGCTTTTAGTGTTGAAATTACACAAAATGCACACACTTACTTGAATTTTTAGTTTTAAGAAATGTGTGTGGCTCTCACAGAATTACTTTTCGAAATATATGGTGTTTATGGCTCTCTCAGACAAAAAGTTTCCCGACCCCTGCTCTAAACTTTAAAATAATAGAAGGCAAAGCACTGTCTGACTGAATGACTCACTCACTCATCACCAATTCTCCAACTTCCCGCGTAGGTAGAAGCAAAAAAAAACTGCACGTCCCGTCTGTCCTGTCCGCGACGCTACTAATTTTAGAAAGCAGCGCACTAAAAATTAACTATTAGTGAGTCAGTGAGCACTGTTTACAACACAAATGCTGACGTCAAAGGTTCTCGCTTCGTTTGTTTAATGTTAATCTGGAAACCAAAATGATGATGACTTTTAAGTCTATATTTTCAAATAAAAAAAGCAGAGTGATGTCCCCAAGCGCTAGGCCACAGTCATAATTGAGGGTAAATCTATATAAGATATATTAATTTAATTTAAGTTGTGCTATATTTTGGTAAATAATGTAAAAGGTACCCGTCAGCACAATTAAAGCCTTCTATTCAAGTGGAAATTTTAAATTTTTATGATAATTGACTGAGGAATTAGGCTGTCATTAGTATAGAAAACAGACAGGAATGAACATAACATATTTAATTCGCAATACAAAATAATGAAGCGTTTTCAGGTTTTCTTTATTTAGTTTAATCTTCCTCTATTAAAAAGTCTGTTAGTCAAAGTTTAAATTGTATAAGTGTATATTGCTTATGTAAAAGCTAAACCAAATATATATATTCCCCATATATATTGCGCCTAAGCGCGCCTGTCAGTGATCAGAAGGCGAGGTAACTCTGGATTTATTTTTAAAATTGAAAATTTAATCGTAACATGATAAAAATTTTGGTGTCGAAATTTAATGTGTGTATTGTGTTTCTCGCCGTAAAATATTATATGACATGACGTCATTGTTGGAGCTTATAAACATTTGTGAAAAGGGAACGATGTAATTAAGAAGAAATGTATGCACTGGGTTAAGATTGAGGCTAATTGGTGGCAGGGGGCATCTTTGTGAACTTCTAAAGGTTACTTTTCATTGGTAGTGGCAGGCAACAATATCAATATCATCACTCAACCTGGGTAAAAAGCAGAAAGTAATGATATTTTTATTTTGCCGACACTGTAGCGTAGCATGTTTATTGCGCTTGTGTTATATAACGAGCAACTAAGCCCACCCAAGGACGTTCCGCCACCGTTCCTTGGCATATTGTTGTAACTCCTCCCTCCCCCCCCCCAAAGAGCTGTCTCGACCGGAATACATGTGCATCACGAGCTTTTAACTATAAATCCCAACGCGCATAACTCAAAATATAGTCTTGGAAGAAATACTGCACCAAAAATAACTCGTTTTGAACGTCCGCGTAAACGTGTTCAATATGATTGGCTGTAGGAGTCATAACTGTTTGAAGGACCAATCGCTATAGATAACCGGACAGAACGGACAGAAACATGCCTTTTATTATATATAGGATGACACAGCTCAATATAAGAAGAGTACGCGAAAATGTGCGCACCGTAATTAGACAATAAAAGATTTTTGAAAGCGCACCGCTCAAAATTAGTCTTCATTAGTCTTTTTACACTCAAGTATTGGAAAAAAAGACTGGACCAAAAGTAACTCCTTTTGAACGTCCGCATGAATTTTTTAAATGGAAATGAAATTTAATTTTTAAATCCCTTATAATAACTTCACCGCCGTCTTTGTCTCTCTGTCTCTGTTTTGGGCGGGCGGAAATGCACAAGTAAAAAATGACCCACTTCATGTAAAGCCATTGAGCGGAAACTTGGCACATGGACCCGTGTCACCTAACAATGCATCGTGTCAAAATTTCAGATGGATCGAACGTACCGTAATTAAATTAATGCATTTTTAGTTTATCTATATAAAACTATATGTAGCAGTCGCTATTGTTTACATTTTACGGGTCACTTGACTTCACGCCAGCCATCGATCAACACATCTCGTGTTTTAACCAGGTGCAATTGACTCAGTTTCAGGCTGTAAATGTTTGTCGCGTTGGAACATAATCAATACTTTAAGTTCTGTTTCATATATAAGGGATTTATAGTCAAAAACTTTGTTTTTACGGGTCTTTTTTTCTCTTTCTGTCTCTACATTTTCTGATTTTTTAATTTACGGATTTCAGACAAAAGGGACAATTACAAAAACTATTCTAAAACCATCGGCAGGTTAAAAGAAACCGTCCTGCCAAATTTGGTCCCGTCCGTCATATGGTTTTTCCTTGCTTGCTGAACTTAGAGTCTAAAAGTGAAACAGACAAACATACAAACATACAAACAACAACTGAGCTTTATATATTAGATAGGGCCTTGAAACTCTGATGTTCAAAAGTTAAGCCAGCTTCCTTTCAGAATTCTACGCGTAACGGCCTTAAAGGTCGACAAAGTTTGATTTGCAAAACTTTCGCATTTATTGCCCATACTTATTTCATGGATTTGACGCCAAAGTCAGTTGCCATTTTGAACTTTTTAAAGTCTTTGCTACTTTTGGTCACATCTTTCAGATATTTTGTAAGAAATATTCCAATGATTACTGAATCCTACATTTTCTCTGGACATCGCTGGTATTTTGCTAGTTCACATATATTAGATGTTTGCCAAAAAAATAAAAAATAAAAAATAAAAAATAAAAACAAACAACCAAAACAAAACAAACAACAACAACACGAAATTAACAACCCTAAACATGACTAACCCTCGCTAGGCTCGGCCAATCACAGTTTATTTCAAAGTGATGGTAATAATAAAGGGGGCGGGTAACAACAACCTCAGTTTGCATGTCTCCACGTTTACTCGCTATTTTTTCATGACTTTTTGCTGCTGTTTGTGTCCTTACTCTACCCCCCCCACCATTCGTTGCACTGTCTATGATGAGCAAGTCTGCGGCGTATGCTACCCCACGGATAGTATCTAGTATATATAGATTATATAGTGATATAAAAAAGTTCTTAACTTGGGGTTTTATTTTGAAGGTAGTGGTTAGAGCTTATTATGTAGAAATTTGTAACTCTATTATCGCAAACCGATTGTGTTCGGAAGAAACTTTGAATATATTTTAAATGATTAGAATTTATTCTAGAAGTGATTTAATTAATGCAAGTGCTATAACGGTCTATTGACTTGTCTTATCTTAATACTTGGGGTTGTAGGGCACCTAAGGCGCCCATTTTTTTCAAAAGCCCAAGTAACTTCTCCTTATTTAACTTCATGAAATGTACACAAAGTATTTTATAATTAAAAATCCCCAAATCCTTTTTTTCACATTGTTCCCTTTTCCAAATTTAAATTATAAGCTAAAACAATGACGTCTTATAATTTTTTTACGGCGAGAAACACTACACGCTTTTTAAACTGCTATGGACTGTTTTACTATTTCAAAAATAATCTTTAATTAATTTATAAATATTTTGCACACCTCCTGATGCACACCTTGTATTAAAATATAAGCTCAATAAATGCATAAGCGTTACAAAGACAGACAGTGATTGAGTGAGTGACTTGGGCTTTTATATTGTTTATGTGTAAATAAAAATTTAGAACTTGCAGATTCCTCTGTTAAACATTTTAGTTCTATTTATGATTTTGTTATTTTTTAGACCTACCCTAACCCTAAACCTAGCACCCCAAAAAAAAATCAATCTTTGAAATGTAAACTTTGAAATAATTAAATATTTTATGCTGACTCAGTTTTCTTAAAAATAACAATAAATCTACAGGAAGTTAAATGATATGTTTGATTTCTCTTCACTTCCGATGAATAATGACAGTGTAGAAAGCAAATATAATTTACAAGACTTTTAAGAAAATTGTCCATTCACCCGGAATTGCTGATGATATGTTGCATGTCATTATTCTGATGACTAATGACACAATAAATGTTTTATGTCATAACATCAGTTAGAATAATTACATGTCTCCTCATAATTAATGATTATAAATACATGCTGCATTTTTTAATTTTTTATATTAACTCGTGGAGTCGGCTTGATTCCTTCCTTGATTGTTTGCCGAAAAACTTTGGATCGATTTTTAACCCACTTCTTCAATTGCTAGCGAGCTGAAATTTTGCAGGCAGACTTGTGTCGACGATCAAAATGATATATCAAAATTTCAGATCGATCGAATGTACTGTAATTAAATAAATGCATTTTTAGATAATCTCTATTTTTCTCTACGTAGAATGTTAGTTTTTGTGCTAGAGTGTCCGGTGCGTATTATATTGAACGACCTTTTTAATCATTTCCTGTCGCGCGGTGCAGTGCGTATTATATGAACTATACTTTTTAAAAATATATTCCTGATATGTAAATTAAATTTAATGATTGTAATTGCTAGTCTGTCTTGTCTCGCGGGGCGCACTATATTAAACATGTTTTTAATAACACTTTCCCGTGATCAAATCGAGCTGTAATTTAGCAGGCAGACTGTAGTATTTTTTTTACTATAAATCTTTTAAATATGAGACATAACTACAATTTTGGATTTTGGGATTGTCGTGCGACTGTTATGTCTCGTAAATAAAGGATTTATATTCAAAAACTTTGTTTTTTTAGGTTTTTTAAAAACCCGTTTATTTACCCATCCAAATGCACAGCTTGATTACTTTTGACTTTAAAAGATACACATTTATACGACATAGATTCAAAATTGTACAGAGCTAGCGTTTTTAATATACATATTTCCTTATCATTCTCATTCTCTAGAATACTAGATGGGGCTTCTATGACTTCTGCGGATGCATCTTGGATCTGAGCTACTCTACCAATCTTCCATTTTCACTTCTCCTTAATTTCGGACGGAGTTCCACTGTAAAGTCAAGGGTGACGAAATCGAAGACCTTGTTTACGTATGCAAGTTGTTCAACAGCAGAGTGGTCGTCACCTGATGTAGGATATCTGTAGACCATTTAGTGATTCTAATAAATTGAACTTAATTGAATTTCTTTTTATTCATGGTTTCAAACAAACTGTTCTATGTGTTATTTATTTTACCATCATTTTTTAAAAGAATAAATGATGCGGTGGTCGAGTGGCAGCGCGCTCGACTGGCGTACCGATGGTCGCGGGTTCGAATCCATGCCAAGGCAAAGATTTGTTCCCGGGGCCTAGGGCGTCCCTGAGTCACCCAGCTCCGAATGGGTACCTAACACTATTTAGGCGGCCGGGTAATGCGTGTGAACCCTGCATCACTTGCCAACAGATCATCTCTCATGGTCTGTGGACGCAATTATCTTCTGCATAGCAGGAGCGTCTGTATTGATAAGATAAGATAAGATGTTCCTCTAAAAACAAATGCGCAGATTAAAATCCATTTTATTTACACCAACAGAACCGTTGCATCGATATGCTTTGCACACCTGGGAAGTTGGTTAGCAACAGAAACTGTACAACTGCCATCACGAACATATCTGGACTTCACTACAATTTGCGGTTTTTATTGTACACAGACGGATCTGGTGACTTCACGCTTTGGAAAAACTTGGACACAAACATCACCAGTTTAATGAAAAATCTCACTTTAATGGTAAGGTTCGAATATAAATCATATATATTACCAAGAATAAAAGCAACTACCAGCGTTTCCAAACTTTTGTTTCATCCCTTCATCTGAAAATAATAATATACGTTTAACAAAATTTTAAAAAATACCAGAATTTTTAGGGGTAAAAAATGTACATGTAAGGAGCGATAATTACATCATTGAAATATTTTTTCACAATTTAATATAACAATAATTTTTTCATTATTTATAAAATATCTATTCTTTTAAAAAGTGCATTTTAATATTTTAGAACAGTAACTTTGCTCTTTTACACCAAAGCCTACGTATTTAATTGTGCTATAATACTTTTAATGACAGTATTAATTCAAGGTCTCCAATACACTGTCTATCGAGGACGAAATAAACAGTATAATTGGCAAGGCATCTGCCACAATAGCAAAGCTAAATCATCGGGTCTGGCAAAACACCAGGCTAACGGAGAAAACGAAACTGTGTGTCTATCGAGCATGCGTCATCAGCACGCTGCTATACGGGAGCGAGACATGGACCACATTTACATGAGCGCAAGCTTAATAGCATCCAATTGAGGTGCCTGCGTCGCATCCTTGGCTTTAAATGGCACGACGAAGTGCCAAATAGTGAGGTCCTGATGCGTGCCAATACCCAAAGCATGTTATCAATCTTTAGTGAAAGACGCCTGAGATGGCAAGGACGTAAAAAGAATGAGCCCTGGCCACATCCTCAGGGACCTCCTATATGGAGAACTGGCATCGGGAAAGAGAAAGACAGGTCGCCCACGTCTGCGATTTAAAGATGTCTGTCAAAGGGACATGAAAGGAGCAAGAATACGCACAAGCGACAGGGAAGTGTAAGACAGAAGACCGATCTACGTGGAGCACAGTTGTAAGAGCTAGAGTTGGGAAGCAAAGAACTCGTGTGCAAAAGCTGTGGTAAAGACTGTCACTCAAGGATAGGACTGAACAGCCACACGAGGAAATGCAACCCAACCCAACGGTGATGCACCATCATCTTGCGAGACGGAAGGATGCTGATTATTACTAATTCAACGATGTGAAAGTCACTTAACACTTTAAATAACATTAAAATTTGAAATGATTGCACGTTCAACAAATAAATATACACTTACTTTGGATGTAAAAACACATACGCATGCACACACACATACGCATGCACACACACACACACACACACACACACACACACATATATATATATATAAGCGCAATGACCGTGCTATGCTACGGGGTAGACACAATAAAAATAACTTTATTTGGTTTCGGGTCTCAAATTCCCCTCAAAAATGAGTGTAACGCAACAGAAAATTAGGGTAGCAATTAATGAAATCTCTTCTTTATAAAAATCCCGATATGGATGTCGAGAAAATAGAAATTATGATGAATTTGAATATAACCCATCAAATTTGGCATTTCTGCTTTAATAACGCATGATTGTCTCTCTATAACTATACCAGAATAACAAAGGTCTTTAACAGTTACAAAAATCTAATGGGCAAGGCTCCATTTCTTTCACACGAATAAAAAAATAAAATAAAAATATGTCCATTTGATTCCTTTGGTTCTAGGAAAAAGTCTCAAGAAAACATTCATTCCATTTTATAGTCGAAGCAGTGGCGTAGGTAGAACTTTTGCCGCCCGGGGCGGTCTCCAATTTGCCGCCCGGGGCGGTCTCCAATTTGCCGCCTTTTTTATGGGCCGTCCATAAATGACGTCACGCACCTGGGGGGGGGGAGGGAGGGAGTCACATACGTTTATGACGATGTGTGACGGGGGGGGGGTTCAGAAATGTGACGTTGCGTCAAAGTGCGCAACTTTAAATAAATTTCCACTTAAATATTTGATTACTGACACTTTATTTAATGACGTATATGTAAAATGCGTGTTACGATATTAGAATGCAGCTCTACACCAAAAACATACTTAAATGGAAAAAAATTAATTTGAAACATGCTCATTTTCAAACAGAAAATACGGCTTTTATTGGGGATGGGGGTCAAAGCTTTTTTTACTTTTTGACGTCTTATTGAAGAAGGGGTCAAAGTTTGTGAGACGACGTGTGACGAGGGGGGGGGGTCAAAAATCATGTATGGACGGCCACTTAATCGATTATATTATGGTTTTAAAAATTAATAGACATGAATAAATAATCGTAATTGAAACGAAGTAAAGGTGGGGAACATGTTTACCATTGCATGCCATATTTATGTAAGCAGTAATAAAAGAGGCCGTATAAGATTATATACCTTAAATACACATTTATAAAAATACAAGATACTTTTTGTAAATGCCAAAAGAAAGTTACTGAGGTCGCAGGTCCCCCCCACCCATGAGACAAAACATATACCAAATTTACACCCAAAAAAAGCCATTACAAATTACTATTCGTTTATTTTGTATTTATAACTAAATAATATTTTCTTTACAAACAAAGAAATTGTATACATTAGCAGTGGCGTAACAACGGCTTGAGATTGGGGCGGTTGCGAAGAGCGCCGACCAGCGCCAGTTCCAAAGGAAGCCACTAAATCTCTAATTTTTAAATTGTTATTTAAATAAAAGGCGCCAAAAATAAATTAGCCAAGGGCATCAAAAACCCAGTTACGCCCCTGTACATGAGTATGTAAACATATTTATACATTTATTTTCCTAGCTTTCATAATAGAAACTTCGTGTATTATGCTATCAAAATTAAAATTATTTGTAATATCTTGTTCTATGGACAGTATTGCAAGATTTTGTTGTCTTTAATCGCTCATTTAGGAACGAAGATAATCTTTATTAACTTCAGTTTGGAGAAGATCCTTTCATAACTAGCGACACTGATAGCAATAGTTGAAAAAAGTCATAGCAAAATTACAATGTTGGGTACAGAATTTTCCAATCTATACTGTTGAATAAATTTTAATAGATCAAGGATGCCTTTTCCCCCGTTCTTCCATTATAATGCCTCTTCTTGTAGTTTAGGTACAGCCATAAAAACCTGGATCCTTTTTCATTCCATATTGAACTGTCAATGTCAATAATGTAATTTATTTAATGTTCAAATGCTTCATTTAGTAGGTTACATTGTGTTATATTAGAATATTTTCTTGCATGGACTTGCAACTCATCAAAGCGTTCTTTTTTCTTTCTTTTTTTAATTCCATCCATCATGGATGAAAATATTTCCCGTTGTACTTCTTGTTCTAAAGATAGAACCACGTCTTCTGAATTTTCCTTACTCATATTTTTTCTCCTAACTCGGTGTTCAGTTGCTATCTCAATCTCTTCACAAATTGTTTGGCTCATATAACAGCGTTTTGTATTACCACATATCTTTATTCCATGCAATGGCTTTGCATTAATTTAAAAAATGATGGTTTCCCATAAATTGAGATAACATAGAAGAGAAAAAGATTGCATTGAATTGAGTAAAATTCCAGCAACTGATCTCGTTTTCCTAGTAACTTCTTCAGGTCTCATTTTTTTCCAAGACACTTGAAAGTTTAAAGTATATCTTTTTCGAAATTATTATGCCTATTGTGGTGTTTATCAACAGAGAAATTTGAATATTTACAAATTCGTGTCATAAATCTTAATAATTTTCCAAAAATAGACGAATTCAAAATTTTTACACATTACTACAATGGGATAGGCGTAACATGCTTAATGAATAACCGTATTTTAATGAAAAACACAAATTATTTGTGCTACTTTAATGCAATAAAAACAAAATAAATTTAATTTTTAATAACTTACCTACAATAATGTACTGAAAACTGAAACAGTAATATAAATTACTAATAGCAAGTTAAATACAATATTTGAACCACCATACCTTGTAGGTACTTGTTTGCGCATCATTCTGCGAATGTCGAAATTCCACGTAAAAACTGTCGTGGCGATATTAATAGCACACATTATTCGGCCCAGCGGTGATGTGTTTTTGGGTAGTTTTCTTAAAAAAGCGACATCTGTTACTTATACCGCGTAGTTTTCCAAACAAGTTGATACTGTTTTCGAGCGATTTAATATTTTTGAACGGTTTTGCGATAGTTATAATATCCACTATGTAATCAAACAAATGTTGTGCAAATCCGTTGATTTAGACTCGAAATTACGAATATTTATATTTCAACTTGGTTTTCCTCTTTCAAAATAACAAGGGCGGTTGTCGGAAAGCGTTGTACTTTACAAATGCCCACAAATGCCGCACATAAATGAGTGCCGCCCGGGGCGGACCGCCCCCCACCACCTCCCTAGCTACGCCACTGAGTCGAAGCATGAAATTAGTTCAAGACGAATAGTAAATTTTTTGAGCCAGATAATATTTATATGAATATTAAAGCCTAGTTGAGGGTGGAAAATAAGGTTTATTGATTTAAAAGACACATTTTCTTTTCACATGAATAATAACATAAAAACAATGTTTGTTTTTTTTTAAATTCTGAGAGATCGATTTTCTAATAAATTATTATGTCATTTTAAATGACTTCCCACTCTTTTCTTCTAGTAGTAACAAAGCAATAAATTGGAAGATACTTTTTTCACTAAAATAACGGATTATTTTTATTACTATTTATATTAAAGCCTTTTATTCATTGTAGCTATTTTAGCTTATAAAATGACATAAAAGGTAAGGCCTTAATATATAACATATTATGTAGGTATTTTTATTTTAAATCAGAATAGTTTTAAAAAATCAGTCTGTATACAAAACTTTATCCTCGTTGAATATTATTGCTCAAATAAGATCAAGCTGTTGTGTCACAATATCAGTTGCTGGTAGTGTTTTTTTTTCCTGAGTACCCACTTTCTGAAGCAAGAACCTATGATTACATTGTAATACCCGCGATATGTCTTCACACTAAATATATGTACACCTTAAGGCACATTACAGTTTATAACCATTTTTCATGGGAAAAGCTCTCCAAAACATTATTTCTATTTCCAGTCTAAGCATGAAATTAGTCAAACGAATAGTATTTATGATTTTATTTATGTGAATATTGATGCTTAAGTAAGGTGTGTATGGAGTTTATTTATTTTAAAGAAACATTTTTAATCGCAAGGTTTGGGTTTAAAATTTACCCTGCTGATTTAGTTTAATTTATGTAAAAATCTATAAAAACAGTTGCTAAGCTATAGTGTTTATGCCATACAGGGTTGGACGATATTATTGACTCCTACCCCCACCAATAAAAGGTACCTTTAAAAAGGTCATAAAGTTGCCACTCAATAGAAAAATAACTGTTCCACTTATTACCCACACTCTTAGGTCCGTGCATATAACTCCTATATGTAATCCATTTTTGTCTTTTAACTTTAAACAGTACCGACTTTTTTTTCTCCAATCCATTTATTCTTTGGGGCAGTTTATGGAACAATCGTTCCAGAAAACTAAATCATGTAAACTATTTAAGCACCGAAGGAAAATAAATCTCCCACCGACGAAACAATGCCATTGCTTTTTACCACATATCATTTGCTTCATGCACAATATGCCATTTCCTGTGCATCTTTTAATTTATAAATTTAACTTACCAAGAATGTTTAGCTTAATTTATGCAAAAAGAATATTAACAGTGGCTAAGCTATAGTGTTGCGTTGGTATCTGGTTTCACGTCATGTGTCCTTCTATTTCTAATGCATTGGTAATGAAAATTAATAGTATTTGATTATTTATAACTGACTTTTAAAATGTGAAATACATAAAGTATTTAAATTCAGCACATAAAGGATATGAAAGAAAAGTGGTAAAATGATATTGTGTATTTGATAAATAAAGAAAATAATAGTATATAAATATTGTTAAAAATTACGCTAAAGAAAACAGTGACTATGGTTTGTAAACAAAACGAGGTAGATTACGTTGACATAAATGTAGACATCTGGAGAATGATTAAAGCAAGATACATTTTTCGAACGGCTGGATAGAAATACATCTCGAAAATATAGAAAGAAAACAGTGAAGAGATGTAATTTGCAAACAGATATTAATTCTTTATAAATATATATACGTAGTCTTGTTAGTTGTTAGAGGCGCAACATTACCAGACATAAGAATAAACCATTTCTTCACATCTAGTTCACACACACACACACACAAACAAACACAAACACACACACACACTCACACAAAGGACATGCACACACTCACTGCTTCACACACGTGCACACACATACTTATACACACACACACAACGGAATATTAACAATTTTTTTAGTAAAAATCACATTTTAATAACCATTGCTCTTTTTACTTTGTTTCCTTTTTACAAATTAATATGAGCTCAAACTATGACGTCACGTCACAATATTTTATGGCGAAAAAAGCCTTCTTGTTAATCTCGACACCAAATTTTTATATATTTTTTACGTATTAATTTTAAATAATTTATTTTATGATCGGGAGTTACCCCGCATAGGGGCTTCACGCTGACTGACTGACTGACTGACTGACGGACGCGCTTAGGCGCAATATATCTAGGGATATATATATATATATATATATATATATATATATATATTCTAACAAACAAAAATATATTGTTGAGATAATGAAAAAGTATATTTTTTAAAAATTAATTGTTATACTTTAAATGTTATCTTAGTTTCTGCTTCTCTGGAAAATAGGTTCAAGAGTTGGTCAATGATGTCAGCTACGCCCAGTCGATACGGATTGGATACGTCATTAATAACGTTACAGAAACAAAACAAAGAAGTAACTTAAAGGCAATTAATCCCCTAATATTTGCTGACACTAAACTGATCGCCTTTAATGATGTTAATAGAGACGACTATGAGGAACTTTTGATTTCACAACTTATTGAAGATGGTGTAAACATAGAATACGACGAAATTTCGACTATAAAATTCTCAACATTAATAGTTCCGTATAATTTCAGTATCGAGGAGTATCTGGATGGTTTTAGTAGTAATAACAGCGTGATTATTGGTAAAGAGAGTATGTGGAGTTCAGAAAACTACGAGGCAGGTGAGTGCTCCGTCGCCTTAACAAATTCATTGGCCGTCTCAGGGGTTCTTATGTGTAGTTACATCGTCTTCAATAAAACTCTTTACAATATGACGATTGACTACACCGTCATACCTCCAGTCATAACAGTGACCGTTGACCTGAACGTCACACGAGTGCATCTTTCTACAACCTCAGAACTTAACAACATTTATGTAGGCGAAGACGGGAACCTCAAAGTCTGCCACGAAGTGCTTGATGCTAAAGTGAATGAGATGGAAATGGTTTATAGAATGTCAAATAATGAATACAATCTCAGTGGCGTGAATCTCGCTCAGTACGTTGTCACCATGATAAGCTTGGGATGTTCAATGCTGTGCCTCATTCTAACCCTTTTCACCTACTTCCGGTTTCCTGTTCTACGAAATTCAGCAGGCAAAAACAACATCTTCCTGTGCACGAGTTTACTGCTAGCACAGACGACATTGATAATCGGAGCGCACAAGTGAGTTTATCTTCCCAAAATTATACCAACAATTATTTTGAAACTCTCAGAATAAAGATCTTTTAAATTCCTAATTTTCCTGATCCGTCATTTGGTTTATTTGATATCGTGCGAAGTTCGAATTTCATACAAACATACAAACACACACATAACCTTATATTTGATATTGTGTGTGAGTCTGTTTATCTGTGAATTTTGCAAATTTTATGACTTTGATTTTTTAACTAAATGTAGATCAATTCTCCAGCATTAATCTCAAGAATGACAGATAGTTTTTTTTGGGGGGTGGGGGGTGGGTGGGACTTTAACCTACACGAATATATAGTTTTGAGTTAGGGGCCCATAATTGTTTTATATTTGAGATGTACAATTTAAAGATTGCTGTTGTATAGGAGAATAAATGAAGACCAAACACACTAAATATGCACAAACCATTCTTTTATTCTATTTTTAAATTTTACAATTTATTTTACACTAGCACAATCCCCGCGCTCCGCTGCGGAAGTTACAATTTAAGTAAGCGTTGAAAACCCGTTTCACACCAATTCAAAACACCAATAGATTTCAGTCTGAATCAAGATTGATATACTTGTTTGTCAATATTTGTCAAGGTCGTGTAAAATAAAATGGGTACTAAAATGACATTACGGGCCCCCATGCAAAATGGATGCAGTATGTGCATATCTCATAAGGTCTGAGGATTTCATTCTAGGTCAAGATAGAGAAATGTGACTATATTTATTTAAATTATTTTTAAGGTAACAAAGCTTTAAATTTTTAAGAAAAAAAATATTTTGGGTCCCGGCCCCAAAGGAACAGACGCTAGATGTTCATTACCCTATATAATATTATTTTTTTTAAAAATCAAATTTGGCCATAGTTCTTCAATTTACCTAGTAGCCACATTTTAAATTACCTTTTATATAACTAATGTTAAAATATGGCATACGGGCCCCCAGCCCGGAATAAGTGGTGTTTTTAAAACGTTTACTTTTAATGCCAGAAACCTTCGATGGAGCGTACTCAAAAACTTCCTGAAGTTTAATGGCCGTAGGATGAATAAAATACATTTACAATTAATACGTCTTTAAAAAAAACTAAAATAAGGGCCGGGGGCCCTATCGGGGTAATATGTATAGTTCAAAACAACAGCTTATTTCAATTTGGATTATGATGAATATATTTGTTAGTCAACATTTGTTTTAAAAAATTCGATTGAATTCGAATGGTTAAAATGTCTTAAACGTTTACAAAAAAGAGATTAGGGGCCCTAGGCTACCAAAGATTGAAAGAATACAATTTGAATTTAATATAGGCCATCAAGTTTTTATCTTTTGTAAAAATACATTTATCAAAAGTTTATTTAACTTTGTAAATTAGCTCATATAAGGTGAAAAATTACATTTGTGTCCTGGGCCCCCAGTAAGTGATGATTAAATAAACACATTTGGCCTGTAACTATCCCGGGAGTGTACTCAATAACTTCCCAAAATTTCAAGCTTCTACCTACTCGGGAAGTTGTAGAATTTGTGATGATTAGCTTTTTATATAATAAAAACTAAATTTGGGCCCCGGCCCCCAGTAAATGATAATTTAAATATTGTTTTAGTCTATTAACACCGTGGAAGTGTACTTAACAAAAACCAAAAGTTTCATGCTTCTACCTACACGGGAAATAGGAGAATTAGTGATATTCAAATTTTATATAGCTCATATTAGGAACAAACTTTAGTTGGGCCTCCGGCCCCCAGGAAGTGATAATTTAAATGTTTTTTCTCCCGTTACCATCGCGGGATTGTACTCAAAACTTCCCAAAGTTTATTGCTTCTGCCTACTCGGAAATTAGGAGAATTAGTGATATTCAAATTTTATATAGGCCATATAAGGGAAAAAACGTTTTTGGGCCCCCTGCCCCCATGAGTGTTAATTTTAAAATTCTTTAACTCCAATTTTCGTCGTGAGAGGCTACTAAACAACTTCCCAAAGTTTCATGCTTCTACTTACACGGGAAATAGGAGAATTAGTGATATTCAAATTTTATATAGCTCATATGAGGAACAAACTTTAGTTGGGCCCCCGGCCCCCAGGAAGTGATAATTTAAATATGTTTTCTCCCGTTACCATCGCGGGATTGTACTCAACAACTTCCCAAAGTTTCATACTTCTGTCCACACGGGAAGTTGGAAAATTAGTGATGATTCAGATTTAAATATAAGAAACAAATACATTTGGGCCCGCGGCCCCCAGTAAGTGATAATTTAAATATTGTTTTTACCTGTTACCATTGTAGAAGTGTACTTAACAACTACCCCAAGTTTCATGTTTCGACCTACACGGGAAATAGGAGAATTAGTGATTTTTTAGTTTTATATAGCTAATATAAGGAAAAAACTTCATTTGGGCCCTCGGCCCAGAGGAAGTGATAATTTAAATATTTTTCTCCCGTTACCATCACGGGATTGTACTCAACAACTTCCCAAAGTTTCATGCTTCTGCCTACTCGGGAAATAGGAGAATTAGTGATATTCAAATTTTATAAAGGCCATATAAGGAAAAAAAACGTTTTTGGGCCCCCGGCCCCACATGAGCGGGAATTTTAAAATTCTTTTTTGCCAATTTTCGTCGTGAGAGGGTACTTGACAACTTCCCAAAGTTTCATGCTTCTACCTACACGGGAAGTTGGAGAATTAGTGATGAATCAGTGAGTCAGTCAGTGAGTGAGTCAGGGCTCTGCCTTTTATTAGTATAGATATAATTTCCCCTATTTCTAAATCCTTTATGTTAACTCTTGGCGTCTGCTTGATTGCTTGATGCCCCACTTGAATGTTTGATTGCTTGCCGAAAAAACTTTGGATCGATTTTTATCCAACTTCATCGTATGCTAGCGAGCTGAAATTTTGCTTGCAAACTGGTGCGACGATGAAAATGATCTATCAAAATTTCAGATCGATCGAATGTACTGTAATTAAATTACTGAATTTTTGGATAATCTCTATTTATCTCTATGTAACATGTTAATTTGTGTGCTAGTTAGAGTATCGCGGTGCGTATAATATTGAACAATATTTTTAATATTTTTCTGTCGCGCGGTGCGGTGCGTATGATATTGACGATACTTTTTAAAAATATATTCACGATATGTAATTGTAAATGCTAGTAATTGCTAGTCTGTCTTGCGGTGTGCACAATATTAAACATGTTTTTAAAACTCTTTTCCCGTGATCAACTCGAGCTGAAATTTAGCAGGCAGACTGTAGTAGTTTTTTTCACTATAATTCTTTTATATATATTTGAGAAATAACTAAAATTCTGGATTTTTTCCTCGTCGTGCGATGCGTATTATAATGAACATTCTTGTAGTTATATCTTGCATATAATATAAAGTATTTATAGTCAAAAATATTGTTTTTGATATTTAAAAAAAAATTTCTTCCCAGATCCAATATTCCATTTTTTACTTTAAAAATGATACAGATACATTTAAGCCCAGATAATTTAAAACCCATTTTTTGTGGAAAATGTTATTAAGCTAGGACAATTGTTGTGTAATTTCCTTGATTTACAATTAGAAGTCGTAGTAGTGCCCGTGTGCAGTGAAATATTATAAGGCAGCGGTTCCCAACCTGTGGGTTGCGATCCTCAAGAGGGTCGCAACGGGTTTTCTGGGGGTCGCCAACAATCGACAAAAACATACACTATAATGCAAATTTTCTCTATTTCGTAAAAACTTTATAAAAATTACTTATGACTTTCATGGGGGTGGGGGGATGGTTGCGGGTCAGATGGCTTTTATAAAAAGGGGTCACCACCCAAAAAAGGTTGGGAACCGCTTTTATAAAGGAGATAAAATTTTACAATTTCAAACATCTGTATTAGCAGTGATTGCTTTTCAATCAAAATACGGTTGTAATAATTTGTAAATTCATTAGCTTTAAACTAGGGCTGCGGAAATTAACGATTAATTTCTCGATTAATCGTTACAAATTTTAACCATTAATTTTTTTTAACGATTAATCTACCCACCAATTTCAATTTACTGGAAGTCAAAAAGGATATAATTTTGGGAAATAAAACTATTGACTGACGTGAATGTTCAAAATGTTGATAAATGTTTTTTTTGTGCAGCCAAACAATGGAATTCTCTACCTTTACACATCGATAGTATTCAAACAACAAAGTCCTTCAAGACTTGCAATGAGACACATCTTTTAAAAATGTATTTTCAAAATTAATGAAACAATATTTCTTGTTAATTATTAAATAAGCTTATGTATAATATACTGTAATTTATATGGTATTTATGAAATGAATGTTTATTAAATACTTATATGTTCATTATTATCTTCATGTAAAGCGCTGTGAGCCCAGTTCCTTACTGGGATACAGAGTTATTTAAAGTATCAATTTATTATTATTAAAGGTTTTTGTATTCATTTGGAGAAACCGTTTGCCTACTATGCAATGTTCCCTCTAAGTCTAAGCTTCGTTGGTCCATGTTCAAAGTTTAAAAAAAAACTCGTGTGCAAAGTTGCACAACGTCCATTTTGGTGAAATATTTTTAAAAAAATTTTGTTCGGTGATTTTAAACACCTGCGTGGGGTCTGTCAAATATCTCCTCAGCCGCGCTGCTTGAAGGATACATTGCTACCATGTTTCCAAAACTTCGCTTACATATCACCTTCAAAATCAAACATCCACTACAGTATCATAAACTTCACCTGAGACAATCTAAAGCTATGTGAACGATTGTTCAGCTCGGCTGGGTATATTGTCAATAAGACCTGCTCATCACTTGCACCAAATAATGTCAATCCACTTGTCTGTTTGCGTTGTTGGTTAAAAGATGTCATATAAAAAAAACCCATTCTAGTATTGTTTCTATTTTCGACAAGTTCGTTTAATAAATGTTACTTATGACACCATAAATTTCAATTTTTTGTTTTTAATCGAAATTAACGATTACTTAATCGTTAATTTTACAAAAGTTAACGATTAAATTTAAATTAATCGTTAACAGCCCTACTTTAAACCCTTCTCGTATTTATTCGTCTTCTCTAAACAGCCATTTGTCATTACTTAAAATATTTTACTTGAGCAACAAAGAAAGGCACCGCAAAATGTGTTTACTTCTACACAAGCTGAAATAAAGACGGTTAAGATCTATACACAGCCTGACTATTATTAAGGCATCAAATATTTTAACTATATGGCAATTTTATGAGCAGCTGCAATGTGAAAAGTGTGCTGAGGTTTAATTGATAGCATTTAGAGTCATGGGCGTCGCTAGGAATTTTTCCCGGGGGGGGGGCAAAAAAATCCCACTTTTTTATATTTTAACTGGCAATGCCATACAGGTATAATTTTCAATTAAATTCAAGTTCAGTATAAAATAAGGGTTGACAAAAGCCTTAGAAATTAATAAGACTTACAAATTAGTGCTGTAATAGTTAAAATACAACATTTATTAATGCATTTAATAAATTAATTTTTTTTTCTCTCAAATGTAGGGGGGGGCAAATGCCCCCCTTGCCCCCCTTCCCTACGCCCATGTTTAGAGTGGACATTATTTATAAATTTTAGGCGGTGATAGGCGTTTGATTATTATTATTCACGCTGTTTTTGCGGGGCTAAAACAGAATTAAATTGTCATGTATCACTAACTACTTGAATCCTTAAAAATACTAGTTAAAGATATCTTATGTAGTTTTTTTGCATATCAGCCTCAATTATTGTTTGTTTCTAATCTATACACACGCTCCTTCTATACAGAAAGTTATTTATAAAATGAATTTTTTTTTCACTTTTTAATTTTAAAATTAACAAAAAGACAACTTTTTATTATATCTTTAATTTTTTAAATTATCATTTTCTTATAAAATATGTTTAAAACATTATTTTCTTAAATAAAAAAGATATAATTAATGACAAATATAACTTTATATGATTTTATTCACTTTATTACGACAGACCAAGCTCAGGCGTCATCTGCCAACTGACCGGTGTCCTGACCCACTTCATGTGGCTGTGGATGTTTGTCTGGACCTTCATCTCCAGCTATAAGATGTTCCGGGTCTTCACGGCTCCTACCAGAAGTCAACCCAATTCAAGGCGGGGGGAAAATAAACAGTTGGCAAAGAGAGTCGTGTGTTCTCTGATTGGTCCGACGGTTGTTGTCGTCACCGTCATGGTGTGGTCGCTGGGGTCATCGGATGGCGAAATTATTGGATACGGACGTGACGCATGTTATCTGGATTCTACTCTTCTTACAGGTAATAATGTCTTGTTAAAAAGCTTTAATAGCACATTCTACTAAAGATGTGTAACAGAAGAGGTTTTCAAAGAATAGTACAGAATAGATTTTCCAAGAAAAGTACAAAATATGTTTTCCAAGAAAATCTGAACTGGTGTGTATACGTAAGGATATGTGTATTGGCCGCAACCTTCCTCGGAAGCGTACCTCTTATGGAGGGAAACAAAAACAGAGACGAATCCCTGTTCTTATTCCTGAACAAAGATCTATCTCTGATTTTCGTGTTAGTGAAAAAAGCCATCAACACTCTTATAACATAAATAATGTTATACCTATCAACTATCAAAACGTCTCCCAACTGTTCAGAAAGAATTCTCTGCATCGCATCATTTAACACCCAGTCACTTGGGCCATGTGACAAACGTACTGATGTGTGCGAATTCATCATGGACCGGCATATAGACATCATATTTATTCAGGAGACCTGGTTTCGACAGATTGGTGATGAGGGAAAGTGTGCTGACCTTGCTCCACTCGGCTATTCTGTTAGATCATTTCCACGTTCCACTCGAGGTGGAGGCCTAGCTGTTGTCTACAAAAGAACGCTTTCTGAGGAGCTTTCATTTTTAACAGAATTCAAATTTGCGCATACATCTTTCGAGTTAGTTCAACTTACATTGTGAGTGCCACATCGTATCATCCACTTTATGTGCATCTACCGTGTCTTTCCAAGTAGAAAAAATAAATTAAATCTGCTGTAATACAACCATTACTAAAAAAACAAGGGCTAGACCAAAACAATTTAAACAACTATTGACCTGGGTCTAATTTTTCAGTTATATTGAAGGTCATCCAAAAACTTGTCTTAAAACAACTTTTTGCTTATCTTAACGACAACACTCTTCTAAGTGCTAATCAGTCTGTCTACAGACCTTCTCACAGCACAGAGACCACCCTGTTGAAGGTAACAAATGACCTCCTACTCGCACTGTACAGGGGTAAAATCTCTATATTGGTCCTCTTAGATCTTAGTCCAGTTTTTGATACAGTCGACCATCAAATTTTGCTAGAAACACTGCAAAATTATTTTGGGATTTCTGGCTCAGTTCTGGCTTGGTTTCAATCATACTTATCTAACAGATCACAGGTTGTATCAGTAGATGGCTTTATCTCTCACAACCAAAGTACCCGTTGAGGGTCGGGTAAATCCGAAGCGACCGTTTCGTCCCCCTCAATTTTACTAGCAACGCCATTGAGCGGTGCCGGTTTAGGGCCAGGAGCGCCAGCACGGATTAGCAAAAGGTACTGCGAAGAACGCAGCGGACGCCAGCTCTGAGGAAACCTTCTAGTGGGGGTTGCACCCTAGGTAGGTCATTGATGATCCCCCACATTGCGGCGATCCTAACCATTGAGACTCGTATGCTTTGCCGGGGTGGCGCCGAAGTGGTAGCGGGTCGTAGTAAGGCAATTCCACCCCTCCTTGTGAGGTCAACTTAGTGGGAGGCATCCTCGACTTTCTGTCTTAGATGCCCAGGTGGCCGCTTCAGAAGCGACCGCTCCGGGGGGGTTTTCCCAGCTGTCACGTCCTTTTCTTGCGGAGGGGGCCAGATAGCTGGGAGGGTATTCCAGGAAGACCCATGAAGAGCACTAGGCTCGGGGCTTCTGATTTTCTTCCACATGTAGGATCTCTCACAAAGCTGACGTGGTTTATGGTGTGCCTAAAAGCTACGTTTTGGGTTCGGTACTTTTCTTACTGTATACAAGACCACTACTTCTACTGCGTGAAAAGCATTCAATTAAAAGCCAATCATTTGCAGATGATACTCAGCTATAAACTCACACTGATCACTCTGATATTTACTTCACTGTCCAATTGATGCAGGAGTACATTGGTGAGGTAAAGTATTCGATGACTTTCAGCAAGCTCAAGCTTAATGACGATAAGACAGAAGCACTCCTATTTTGCAACAATAAATTACGCAGTACTTTGTCTCTTCCTAATTCTATTCAGGTAGCTCTTTCTGATATTCTGTTCAAAACATCGAATAGGAATCTTGGCTACATTATTCCTGACAACATGTCTACCAACAACTTTATCAATCTGTCGCTCTATCTACACCGCCATTCGTCAGATCAGCTTAATACGTCATTACTTAACAGTTAGTGCAACAAAAACTCTAGTCTGTGCTCTTGTTCTAGCTCGTATTGATTATTGCAATTCTCTTCTGTCAGGTGCACCAAAACATTGCATTGAAAAACTACAGAAAGTTCAAAATGCAGCTGCCAGACTAGTTCTTAAGGCAAAAAAACATGACCATGTTACTCCGCTACTTTACTAACTTCATTGGCTACCTATACAGGCCCGAATTGATTACAAACTGGCTAATCTCTGTCACAACTTCTTTTCTGACTCATCCCCTTCCTATCTTACTGAACTTTTATCAGTCTACTCACCCAGCCGTCAGCTACGATCTTCTGCAGACACACGTATTCTCTGTGTCCCTAAGACAAGAACTAAAACTTTTGGCGAAAGGTCATTCTCATTTTGTGCAGCCAAACAATGGAATTCTCTACCATAAAAGTTGTATAAAACAACTTGATAGCAAATATTAAAATATTATAGGGCACTGAACTCCTAATAGTCATTCCTTTGGGGCTGGGGTCCCAAAAAGTCTCATGGTAAATGGCTACGAAATTTAACACTCATGGGGCGCCGGGGGCCCATAATGTCATGTTTTGCTTATATGAGCTATATAAAAATTAGTTTAAGCGTTAGCTACTGTGTTAATTGATGGATCTTAACTAAACTTTTTATATAAAAACTTGACAGCCAATATTAAAATACTATATGGCAATAAACTCCTAATGACCATTCCTTCGGGCCTGGGGGCCCAAAATTCCATTTTTCTTCAACTATAAAGAAATCTATTCCCCAATTATTTATTAACGATCTTGAAAAATAATGATAAATGCATCCATATTGAAAGGAACAGGTGTTTTAAACTTTATGTCTTGCACAGAATGGACCCTGGGGCCCTTTGTCGTTTTTTTTTGCGTATATGATATATATAAAATTTAGTTTATGCGTTAGGTACTAAGTAAATGAATGGATCTTATATAAACTTTGTATTCAAAAACTTGGTATCCCATATTAAAATACTTAAGGGCACTGAAATTCTAACGCCAATTTCTTCGGGGCAGGGGCCCTTAATATCGCCCCAAATGTCGTATATGTTTAAGATATTTTTCCCATTCACGTTATAACGATCTTGAGAAATATATATCCATGATAAAACACAATTAAAATGAACAGGTTTTTTAAATTGAAATCTTGCACCTGATAGGCCCTGGGGCCCCTTAATGTCGTTTATTTTCCCTGTATTGGCTATATAAAAAATAAGTTTAAGGGTTAGATAATGCGAAAATAACTGACTGGATTTTGACCAAACTTAGTATATAAAAACTTTAGAGACTATATTAAATTACTATAGGGCACTTAACTCCTAATGTCCATTTCCTCTGAGAAGGGGCCCAAATGTGTTTTTTACTGAACATTATTAATTGTATTCCACGTTCAATTTTACGCTATATTGAGAAATATAGCTTGAGTACAATAGCAAGAAAAAAAATTAAATTATCACTTATTTTGGGGCTGGGGCCCTTAATATCGTTTCTTCTTTTGTATGCTTTTTAATCATTAATTTATTTATCCATTTGCTATGAAACTTGGACTTTTTTTCACACACCCGCGAACGTTTCTGGCATAATTGTTTTTAAGACATACCACTCATTGGTTTCTTTAAATTTTTTCTTTTTTACTGAGATCGTTGCAACGCACGACGGGTCTGCTAGTGCTATATAAATTATCAATTTATTATTATTATTACCTTGGGAAGTTTTAAAATTCATTAAGAATGAATTATAATTCAAACTTAAGAATTGCTGTAGGGTTTTTACTAACTTTTCCAATAAGTCTTTAAATCAGGCAAAGTATCTTTTCTAAGAATTATTTGAAAATAATATGTCAATCAAGTTTGCAGAGTTAAAGCAAGTACTCAGCAAACTAAATAATATTTCGGATCTATGACTTTAATGCATTAAACTTTATATTTTCTCCAAACAGTTGTGTCTCTGATAATACCAATGGCTTTGAGTACAGTCAGCAACATTATCTTCTTCATCATTACAACTGTAACGATCAGTAAAATACGTCAGCTGCAAGCCACGTCTCCTATCAAGAACGACACCAAAAAACAATTGTTGATCTTCGCAAAATTGTCCACCATGACTGGGGCTTTTTGGACGTTTGCCATTGTGGCTGAGGCGGCGGAAGTGGATACTTTAAGGTTAATGAAATAATTTGATTAGGGTTTAATATAGAACATTTCAACTGTTACTTTAAACAATACATGATAGTTAGTATATGATAATGATAATTTAATGTTTTCCTTTCTCCTTCTCGTTCCTGGGAAGCATTAGTCGATCATCTGTTACGCCTGTGTTCCTTTCAACGACATAGGCTACCAAAATATTTTTAAAAATGTTCTCCAGGCAAATAAATTTTAGTTCGAGCCTAAGAAAGTTACGAATATATATTTTTTCCCTTGAAAATTGGAATCGGTTGCAAAATAAAGCAGTGATTTACATGATACGGATATAAAAAAGCAGTTCTTGTTTCGATCTCATTATTGATTTAAGAAAAAAGAACTGCATAAAAATTCTCCCCCGTAATCCATCCCTCATCCATTGGGTTGGTAATCGTACATTTAATAGCCTCACCAAAGTACACGTTGAGGAACGGGCAAGTCCAAAGCGACCGTTTCGTCCCCCTCATTTTACTAGCAACGATATTGAGCGGTGCCGGTTTAGGGCCAGGAGCGCCAGTACAGAATAGCAAAAGTTACCGCGAAGAACCTTCCAGTGGGGGTTACACTCTAGGTAGGTCTTTTATAATCCCCAGCTCTGCGGCAGTCCTAACCATGGAGACCCGTATGCTTTGCCGGGGTGGCGCCAAAGTGGTAGCGGGGCGTAGTAGGGAATTCCACCCCTCCTTTTGAGGCCGATTTAGTGGGAGGCATTTACGACTTTATGTTTCGTTTCTTAGCTGTTACGTCCCTTTGTGGGCCAGATAGCTGAGAGGGTCTTCCGGGAAGACCCATAAAGAGCATTAGGCTCGGGGCTTCTGATTTTCTTCCACATGTAGGATCATTATCTAACTATTTGAATTTCACTTTCTTAACTTTTATGAATAATTTATTTAGCCCTTGGAATGGATTGAACAACATTTTACTGAAATTTGTGTGTTAAGTGTGTAAGCCCAATAAATTAAATTATGTTGTACACATTAAATAAAGGTGGGCGTGCTAGGTTTGTTTGTGAATTTTTAAGAGCAGTTTTCTCTTTAGAGACGTAAAATATTGTGTAACCAAAATTTCTCTATGCAATTCGCAACATTACTGATTTAGGTTTAACTGGGAAAAAGAAGTCGGATCCATTTAATTTCTTTAACCCATTTAAGATATAAATGTTGATTCCGATTTTACCTCAATAAATTTTAGAGATATACACAAATCTGCCTTTGCAATAGTTGAATCTGTGTGTTTCGTCTTGTTTAAATGCTTTGAATATTTAGAGAAAAAAAGAGATAAAAAGAAATACAAATGTCAAAATTTTAACACAACATGTTTTTTATATTTAAATTTTTGGCATTTTAGGTTCGAGCAATAGTTCTTCATTTATATACAAAACATGAGATTTATGGCTGTTAAAATATAATCAGTGCTGTTCTTTTTCTTTTTTAAGGTGTACCATTCCTGATCACAAATGTATTTAATTAAAACGAATATTTGGATTCGCTCATCGAATTCAGGTTTTAAATCGTTTGGAATGTTTAAGCCCATGATGAGACAACACTATAGGTGACTAGATCCAATAAAATAAAATGTGCAACATAAAAGAAGCGCGATTATTGCAACTTTACAGCTGTTAGTAATAACTATTGTTCTACAAAACTGTAGAAAAAGGGTAGCACTAGCAAGAAAGGAAAGAACGATCTAGACAGTAGGAAATCAATTTTTAAAATGAGTCAATTTATTATTTTGAGTTTTGCTTACTGAAAATTTGCGTATTTTTAGACCTAAATCGTTCCACAAAAATGATTTTGGATAATCGTATGTAAAATTTTAGATATAATTGATTCAGAATGAAGTAAAATAAAATATTATATGTCTGTGTTTCTGGATTAAAAATTCTAGTCACTCATGTTCAACATGTTCAAATATTTTGGGTTCCAGCAAACCCCATAAATATTTTAAATTTATTTTTCTTTATATATTCAGGTTCATTGCCATAATACTTAATGGGTTTCAAGGCGTTTTCATCTTCCTATCCTACATCTGTAACGAGAGGGTTCTCAAGTTGTACAAGCCTATGATGAGTCCATCTGAAGAACTTGAGAATCGTAAAAAAACCAAGACTAGCTCTGCGGTGGCTAGAAACAAGGAAATGTGAGATTTATTGCAAACAAGCAGGTCGACGATGTCTTGGTTGATTTCGTATCTCTTTCAAAACGTTTTTAATAAAAACATTTTTTAAAGGTACTTTAAAAAGCAAATCAAACTGACAAGGCGCTTACCCTCCCATTAAACTAAATACAAGCGAATGTTGCTTAGATGAGCCTGCTAGTCACCCTCAAATAAATAGTCCTTGAAATAATTATTTAAAGGAATACAAATTAAGAAGGCAACGCTCAAATTAAACTTTGTTTGCATGAGTTTGTATCTTCCCAAGCTGTTTTATTTTAAGCTGCTGTTACTTGGAAATAATAATAAGGAAAACCTTTGAATGCTTTATAACTATCCACATTTTTAACCCTGTTCTAATGTTTGTTTAAAAATTAATCATGGAATGTTAATAATATCTCGAACTTGTCTATTTATTTTATCGCCTACTGCCCTTCCTGTCCTCTCGAACCTCTATTTCTAATGTTCCTGTCTTCACCTTTGTCCCTCCTGAGACACGCGTATTCTTTCAGTTTTTAAGACATGCATTAAAAATGTTGTTGGACCATCTTATCTTTTTGTGCCTGTAAACAAACTGAATTCTCCCTCATTATGCATCGCAACACTCCTAATATTCAGGTTTTCAAAACTGCACTCCCAACACATTTCTCTCTCTCTCTCACTTATCCATGTTTTGTGTCAAGTCTTTAATTTTATTCGAGTTTTAAATGTTGATAAAGTGTTGGTTTTCCTGATTTCCTCAGGCAACCCATTCCACATCAGAACTCGTGATGGGAAGTATGAGCATTTGTATGTGTTTTTTTCTCTCATACGGAATAAGAAAGGGTTTTTTATCCGTATGTTTATCTCTAGGGTTGTATAACATTATCTTTGTGTTGTATTTGTATTTCTAAATTAGAATTAATTGCCTCAAGTATTATTACTACTTTGCATTTTGTTCTTCTATCCTTAAGTGCAAGGGTTCCCATCCCCGTGCTCGCGGGCACCATGGCGCCCGCGGAACGATTCGTATGTGCCTGCCACTATTCGACAGAGACATAATTTTTCATAAACATTCTCTTGTGCATTTCCCACATATGAACAAAATGCCAGGTAACAATGAATTAAACGGGTCATTACTTACTAACCATCTTCAAGTGTTAAAAAAAAACAATTTGAAGATACATTTTTGCAGTTTACACTTATGAAGCCAATTTTTTCGTTCTGTATCAATCCTTTTACTTGCCAAATAAATGAACTGAAAATGGTCGAATGTATTGCATATTTTGTTCATGGTAAGACAGAAGAACTAGAGTTAGAAATTTTGGACCTTGAGAATATCAGATGACGTTTGGAATACATTGGACAGATAAAAGTTCCCATTTTTGAAAAAAGTGCAATATAATACTAAATCATTTTTGAGTTCGAGATATTATTGCGAATCATTGTTTTCAAACATGAAATTAATAAAAATCAAGATACAGATCTCGAATCACCCATGAGAATCTTTATGATTGTTTGCTAACAGGATTATCGTCATACTCTCCTCATTGTGACGCACTGGCAAATGATATGCAATGCCAAAGGTCACATTTACATATTGATACATCTTTTTATAAAATGTTTTCTTTGTATTTGTGTACTTTGTTTACGTTTTGTAAATACATTTCTCTGTGTGAATGCAATTTGAATAATTATTTTATTATTTTGAAACATTTGTGTTTATTATTTATTAATAAATTAGGAATATAAGAAAATAAATTATGGGAAAATGAGAAGTTATGGAAGGAGTTTGTCAATTAAAAATAGGTGGTGCCCGCCAACATACAGATATTATAGAATGTATTCTAGAGCAGTGGTCCCCAACCTGGCGAGTGGTCCGCGGGGATGTGCCTGGTGGTCCGCGAGCAAAGGAACATTAAATTATTTAGTTTTTTTTTACTCTGGTGTATTTCTCAAGGGATTGTGCGTCTTTCCATACACAAGATTGAACAACTTGTTACCCGTTTTGGCGGCACCACGTCCACAGAACATCACTGACACATAGCGCAGAGCGGACAACCGCCTACAATCAGTCTTTGCGCTATGTGTCGGCGCTCTGTGTCGGCGCTCTTATCACGGCGCTTTTGTGTCGGCGCTCTTTTGTTGTGCGCGATTTTGATGGTCAACCATGTTGGCAAGCTGATCTACTTTACTACTTATATTTCCGCTTTTTTCGCATTTCGTTTTTGTGTTCCAAAATTTCATTGATATCTCATTAACGACGGGATTCGAAAGTGTCTTCTGGTGACGTTATCGTTATTATTCCAAGAGTGTCACTTGTGTCAAAAAAGCTATAAAGTAAGTTTAAATGATTACATTCATTTTTATGCTTTAAATTTTAAATAAATGCTTAGACTTATACTTATAGCGTCAAATTCACATGTTAAGAAAAACAATTTTTAATAACACCTTGAATGACTTCCAATAAACAACTATTTGTGATTATACTGATACGTTTAATAGATACTTGATGTCGTTAAAGTTATAAACCACATCAAGGCACAAGCCCTTAACTCACGCCTGTTTGAGCAGCTTTGTGGGGAGATGGACGCAGAGCACAGATGCCTCCTTTTGTACACAGAAATAAGATGGTTGTCCAGAGGAAAATCGCTAAACAGAGTAATTGAATTACGAGAGCCATTGCAAAGATTTCTCCCAGAAAAGAAGTCACCGCTGGCAGCACATTTCAGTGACAAGGTATGGGTCGCAAAACTTGCTTACCTGTGTGACATATTCAGCCAGATCAATGAACTCAATCTGTCTCTTCAGGGGAAAATGACAACTGTTTTCAAGTTGGCTGACAAAGTAGCGGTATTTAAAGTCAAACTGGAGTTGTGGGAACGGCGAGTGAACAAAGGCATGTTTGATATGTTTCAAACATTAGCGGGGATTCTAGGCAAGACTGAGCCTGAACACTCTTTGTCACAGTTGGTGCACGATCACATGTCTTTGCTTTTAAAAGAGTTTGAGCGCTACTTCCCAACCACGAAAGACCCAAGAACTGGTAGGGAATGGATTCGTGACCCATTTGTCAACAAACCAGGCGAATCTAGCATGACTGTGCGAGAAGAAGGTACACTGCTCGAGATTGCAAATGACGGTGGCCTTAAAACTACGTTCGAGAAAACAACTCTTCCAGTCTTCTGGATTAAAGTCATGGCGGAATATCCTGAGATTGCCACCAAAGCAATTAAATCCCTATTGCCATTTCCGACATCCTATCTGTGTGAAGCGGGGTTTTCTGCAGTGACAGCAACGAAGACAAAACAACGGAAATAAAATGGACATAAGCAGCACACTTCGGGTGTCATTGTCTCCCATTACACCCAGATGGAACCGTCTCGTTGCAGAGAAACAAGCTCAGGGTTCTCATTGATTTAACATTCTAGTAAATTAAAATATTAAATAATGTTTAATTCACTTTTTGTGTAACTGTATTTAATTTTGAATGCATGTTTAAGTACAATTAAATTTAAACTAAAAAATCAAAACAATCTTAAATACCTGTATAAACAATCAACGCAGCCGCACCCCCCCCACCCACCCATAACCAGGTTAGTTGGCCGCGGTAAAATTATCCAACTTTTAGTGGTCCGCGGCGTTAAAAAGGTTGGGGACCACTGCTCCAGGGTACAAAAAGGTTGGGAACCCCTGCTTTAGTGTTTCAAAATTTAATTATTTAACTAATAGTGTTAATCTTGTCAGTTTTGAATATTCTCCAGTAATAAATATGGCAACTCTTTTTGGATTTGTTCTATTTATCAATGTTGTCTTTGGTGGATGGGCCCCGAAAACACGTCGCATATTCTTATTAAATCTGAAAAGTTTAATACTTTTTTAAAATAAAACCTAAGGTATTGTTTGACCTATTTTTTGTTATTACTTTATTGAAATGGGTATTCCATGTTAATTTCTTATTTATTGTTACTCTTTAGTATTTTGCATCTTTAGTTGGATTCGTTTTTTTCATTAATGATATATTTTGAAACCAACTGTTTCTTTTTCTTTTTTACTCTTAACAGTTGAGACTTTAATGGGTGGAAAGACATACTCCAATAATTTTTCCATGTTATTAATTCATCTAAGCCTTTTCGTAACATTTGGCCATCTTGTTCTGATTCAATTGTTCTAGAGATAAATAAAATCATCATCAAATAACCTGTTTGCTGCCGTTGAGATGCTGTTGGATAAAAGTAAATTATTTATATACATTTAAAGAGTAGGGGGCCTAAAACAAATCCTTGTGGAACTCCTGAGTTAACCATTATTGTTGCTGATTTTGATCGGTTAATAATTAGTTTACTCTCTACTCAAAAGGAAGTCTTGGATCCAATGATGTATAAGACCTGAGATTCCAAAGTAGTGAAGTTTTTTGAGTAAACTAAAGGGGTAAACTCTTTCAAATGTTTTTGAGAAGTCTAGTAATATTGCATCTATTTGATTAATATTGTCTAAGCCTTTTGATATATCCTCTATTAAACTAAATAATTGTGTTTCCGTGATCTGTTTTTCCTAAACCCGTGTTGATGTGGGAATTTGACATTGTGTTTGTCTAGATGATTAATTAACTATTATATTATATGCTATGTGTTCTAGTCATTTACAGGTGATTCTAGTAAGTGATATCAACATACACAATTTGCAATGTATGTCACGTCTGTCTGTCCGTGACGCTACTAATTTTAGAAAGCAGCGCACCAAATTACTGCACCAAAAATACCTAACTCTTTTCGAACGTTCCACATAAAATTGTGCAATCCTATATAATAAAAGGCAATTTTCTGTCCGTTCTGTCCGGTCATCTATAGCGATTGGTTCCTCAAACACATATGACTCCTACAGCCAATCATATTGAACACGTTTACGCAGACTTTCAAAACGAGTTATTTTTGGTGCTGTATTTCTTCCAAGACTTTATTTTGAGTTATGCGCGTTGGGATTTATAGTCAAATGCTCTGTTTTTACAAGTTATTTATTTTAACTATAATGAATAGTATTTTTGACGTGATGCACACGTATGCCGGTCGAGATAGCTGTTGGAGGGGAGTTACAACATGCCACCGAACGGTGGCGGAACGTCCTTGGACGGGCTTTGTTGCTCGTATGAAAATAAATGAATAAAATAAAAATAAATAAAAGTTCTGTATTACATTAATTTTTATTCCAATGTGTATTTTTTCAAAATAAATAGATTTCAGCTGAAATGTATTTGTTTTGAAAACGGGTAATACACTAGTAGGTCTATAATTACCAGGGTCTGATTTATCACCTATTTTAAAGAGGGGAGTTTTAGCTAATTTCAAATCCTGGGGTACTTCACCTTGATTTAGAGTGGCTGGAAAAATACTTAAGGAATTGGGGACGGATAATTGATTAGTTCTTTTAATATAAACTTGCAGGCAAATCTACTGGACCAGTAGCTTTGATTATTTTAAAGTTTTCTTTAAGAGTGTATATATACCTATCTCGTCTACAGTTATGTTACCTATTTCTTCTATTTTATTTAAATTTATTAAAACTTCCTTGTCGCCTGAGGCCGACACTGATAATTGCAAAATATGTGTTGAGGATGTTAGCTTTGGTTTCATAATCATTATAGGTTTTATTATTTTGGCCTTTTAGTGTGGCTATTCCTGTAGGTTCCATTTTTTTAGATTTCATAAAGGATCATACGTTTTTATTGTTATCTTTATACATTTCCTTGTTTATATATTCATTTTGGAGGTTTCAACTAAGTTTTTGTGTTAAGTGTTTAATCTTTTAGGAATTTGTGTGTATCCTTTTTACATTAGTAGCATTAGATTTTAAATAAGCTCTCCTTTTGTTTTCAAAGATTCTTTAATTAAGTATTGAAACAGTATTTGTTAATTTTATTCGATGTTAGTTTTGTCGGAACATTCTCATCCATTTTTGATTTTAGATTTAAAAAAAAATATATTAAAATATTCCTCTACTGAGCTATTTGGTTCTATTAATTAAGAAATTTTGTAGAAAATTAGCCTCTTTTTGATGTAATTTTGTGTTAATCCCTGTCAACTTGCAAACATTCTTCAAGAATATATATAGTGTTTCTTCGAAGCACAATGATTGAAATTACACAAGAAAATGCTATTTGCACGACAAATCTTCAGGTAGATGAAACTCTACCGAACAACCCTGAAAGCATGCAGTATAGTAATCTCAACAACCAATAAGCTTGGCGCTTTTATTTATGTAGACATGAGAATGGTCGTTTTAGTGTACTGGAAAAAAAGCTTTAAAATCATTTAAATTAATTCTTTTAAAACAATTTATTATTTTTACATTTTTTAATATAATTGCCATGTCTCTGTCTACGCCATGTTGTAACAATTACAATTTGTAATGAGAGCTCAATTTCTAAAGAAAAATACCATTTGTAAAAAATGCTTTGAAAGAGAAATAAAACGAGTTAATATTTAAAAAGTTGCACAAAAAGCAACAAAAAAAAACAACAACTTGACACCCCACTGACAAAATTAAATGAACTGTTGGTTTATTGTATTGTCTTTAGTGATACAGGAGCTTGCCGAATTTCCGCTGAAGCTAGCTATGTGAAGGGCGTCTAAATGTCGTTTCAAGATTTGACGCTAACATACACAAAGATTGACAGACACACACATAACAGCAAGTTAAATTGAAGTGTGTAAAAGAATACCATTCATTAACTTACCATACGATGTCACATATCTTATAGAAATAACTACATATCCAGCGATAACGACACTGCCGTAATTGTTCTTTCAAAATTATTAAAATCAGCACATTTCCCTTATCAATACATAATATTCAATAAAAAAAATTAATTACCATAATTCATCTTGAAATATCATTACATAAAGCCTGATATAAAACAAATCAATTCCTTAGAATCATAAATCATGACATAAGTTTCATGAGATCTTTCAGCAGGACTGGATTAACCTATAGCCAAACAGGGCACATGCCTTTGGCACCAAGCGTTTGGGGGGCACCACAAGTCCTCAAGAAAAATTTGTATATTGTCCATAATCGAAATGACGTTAGCAAATCGCAAATGTAATATTAAATCGCACAGGGGTGGATAAAATAGTAGGCTGATTGGGCTAAAACCAAGGGCCCCCAAAGATTTAAGACTAAATTAAGGGACCCCAAACTTATTAAATTGTATAATAAAGAGGCTGGACAGGGCCCCAGGTGGAATTGCAGCAATCTTAATCCAACCTTAAAATCGCTTTTAAAGGGACAGATGAAAAATTTGGATCTTTACAAAATTGAATTTTCTAGGGTTGCTGGAGTTGGTCAGTCAGTTTGATCCATTTTTAGCATCTTGACTTGCACTTGAACTATCCCTTAAAATCACACTTTGCCAAATAAGGAAATTCTGGAAAAGGAAATCCTTCTGATGTATCCCAAACTATAAGCTTATTAAAATTATGTCCCCAAAGTTCATCAAGTAATTATAGATGAAGTAAAGCTTCCGGTTATTTCAGCTTGTCAATACCCGATATTTCACTTATAGATCAGCTAAGCGTTGTTCTTTGATATGTGGTAGATAGAGAGCCCATTGAGCGCTTTATGACTTTGTTGGAGCTGCAAAGTCACACCGGTGAAGGTATGGATAAGCAAGAGTTGCCTTACTTACGTGAAGTTTGCAATATTGATTTTGCGAAATGCAGAGGTCAGTTCCGGATAACGCAGCTAATGTCTTGGTATTACAAGGGCATGAAGAATAAAATTATAGAGGAAAATTACTTTTCTATCTACATACCCTGTGCTACTCATTCACTAAATCTGGTAGGCAGAAGTGCCGTTGACTCTTGTTTAGATGCAGTAAACTTTTCCATACAGTGCAACTGATCGATACTTTTTTCTCAGCTTCAACCAACAGATGAAATATTCTGAAAGGATGATGTGTGGATTGAACGCTGGTAAACTCTCTTTCCGATACCAGAGGGGAAGCACATGCTGTTGGAACTAAAGCTATTCTAAAGTCTCATCCTCAGATTATAGAAGCGTTAGAGTGTTTACAATAAGACCTGTCACAGAAGGGGGACACCAGAAGAGAAGCAGACAAAAATTGCAAAGAAGATACAAGAATTAGAATTTGCTCTCACGCTTGTCTTTTGGGAAGAAGTGTTACATTTTCACAGATTCAGTCAAGCTCTACAAAATGAGCACGTGAACTTGAAAAGGTGTGCTGATTTGTATTCTTCACTAGCAGATCACTTGCATGAAAGACAGTGGTCATTGATGGTGATGCCCCTGAGGTATCTCTGAAAGCCAGAGACAAATTTCGTATATTTGCTTTTTACGCCATTGTTGACAAATTTGAAACAGATGGGTAGATGAGGATAGGTATATAATGATATAGCAGTTAGATTTACTTGTATGGTCGATGTACCACAAACATCTCAGTGTTATATAGTGCTAATAAATGCTTATCTTGAAGATCTGAAAAATAATTTTTATACTAAACTACAAAAGTTACATTCATATATTCGCCACAAGTTTCGTGCATCAAAATCTGAGAACAACACGTTGAGTCATGTAGAATAATACAAAGTAATAGAGACAACATCTAGTTTGCTTTTCCAATGTAGAAATGGACTTGCGCACAAAATCCAAGTAGATCGATAATGAAATAAGAAAGGCTTGATTACTTATCTTTGCTGATGATTGAGACAGACATTTTTCGCAAAATTAACTTTGATGATGTACTTTGCCAGATGTAAATATAGAATAAAGAACTTTAAAATGTAAAGGTTTGCTTTCTCTGACTTTCTCATCTATTAAAAAAGTTTCAGTATGTTTGTCTATTATTATTATAAAATTAATTAAATATTAATTTTAATACAGAAATAACTTATCGTAGGTTTTATTTCAGTAATACTTGTACAAACGTATGTGTTAACAGCGGCGTCACCAGGGTGGGTGTCACGCAGTGCGGTACGTCGTGGTCTCACCCCTCACAACTTACCCCAAAGACCTTCTCCGAGTATGCCAATGCCAAATAACGAGGCATACAGAATTTTATCCTTTGGTGTCACCCGGTGCGGTCCGCAACTCCCACAATCCCTTGTGTTGCCCCTGTGTGTTAACGACTGTTTTTTTTTGTTAGTTGGTTTGCTTAATATTGAACATACCAGCGGTCAGTGGGGGATCGGGGCAGAAGGGGGCACCCATGTGGGTTCGTGCCTCGGGAACCAAGATGGCTTAATCCGGCCCTGTCTTTCAGCAATAAAACAAGCAGAGAAGTGATTATCATAAAAAAATTATGACATTACACACAAGAGCAATGAAATAAAATCTTAATTGCACAGATGGGGTATGATATATATATATATAAAATTATTATATATATTCAAAATTATTAAACAAAGTTATATATATATAACATGGGGGTATACATATATGTCACATAATATATTGTCCCCCATTCCTGGTGTTGACGAGTCTGTGCGACCTGTAAACGGTTCATTACTGTCATGAAAAATCAAAATAGGTTCATTTGTTTAATAATTTTGAATTAATTCCAATTCCTGTTGACATTAATTAGTACAACATATACTGTTAGGTCGACCTTTTGTTTTAAAATTTGGTTTAAACTTATTGTAATATGAGAGCAGACCAACTAGTCCTTTCAGTTGTTTGTTATTTCTTTAAATTGTTATTGTCAGACTTAAGGAGGCCTGACCCTATTCTATGTCACAGGAACACAACTGACTCCTTACTTATCTCTCTATCTTGGATGGTTTAATGGCAAAAATATACCCTTTTAACCGTATCAGAAACATTTCTAGTAATTTTTATATGTGTTTTGCAGCCATCTGTGTAGATACAGATATCATTAAAATACCTAACTATATATTTTACGACAATGAATAACTTCCTATTGACTAACATAGCGGTGCTGGGTTGCCAACCCGAATGGCACGAAGTTATATTGATACAGCTTTTGAAAAACTCTTTATTCTTTGCTTTTATCATCTAAAAGGGTCATCACTTTGTTAAGTCTAACTATGTATAGTACTTAGCCTTAAATAGTTGTGCTAACATTATATCTTGGTATGGCAATACCACAGCTACATTTTAGGTTATTGCGTTCAGCGACCTCCTTTGATTGTGCTAACTACTGCTTACCCTCAGATGATTGCGTACCGGGTTCTCCGCGCCCATGGCTAATTCGTTTTTGGCACCCTCGAGGAAAAGGCAAAATAATATAATTATACATATATAAATTATTGAAGGATTAACCTTCGGCACCCTTGGCAACTGCCCCGATGCCAAGTCGTTGTTAGTCCTCTGTGACCCCCCCCCCACCCACTCCAGAAACATAACATGCCATTATTTGGTATGATTAGTGATTTGTGTTTAGTCACATTCATTTTGTGATTGTACATCGTTTTTCTTTACTTTCATAACGTTATTTCTAATTATTTTTATATTTCTCTATATATACTATGATGTTTACTGTTTGTTTTCTATAATTGCTCCAACTGACATAACTCTGCCATCCTTTTAACATCTTCTATAATTATATCGGTAGCCTCCCCTATGTTGATCAACTCACCAACACAAGTACAAGAGGGGGTGATTGTATTCTCCTAGTTAACTCAAATTGTTATGATGGTTTTCTTATTGTCAATTTGTGTCAGTAAATCTTCAAATTTCTTTGAATTACATATAAGGAAGCATTAGACTGCCCTACCTTTTATATTCATGTGTAGTTTATTAAACACAATAGATCTCCCAATCCTTCAAATTTTTCCTCAATATTTGAGCGAGGCACACAATCATCAAGACTTCTAAACTACTTTTGAATGAACCGCTCTTAATTTATCGTTTTCGCATGTTAGGCTTTTTCATTTCTCCTATTTTTCCCTTGTGATAACCTGCATGTTGTAATAATAGTAATTTACTTGTGTGATACTCTGAATATGTATGCCTAAAATCCTCTGTCAGTTGAAACAATTTCAAATTAACCGTATTCTAGCCTGCAGTTTAGTACTCCATTCATTATTGGGTACGTTATAATGATTTGCTACATGTTCAAAAGTAAAGACGTATTCGTCAAATTCGTGTGTACTGTTATATAACGAGACGGATTTAAATCAATGATGATTTTTACTTTGTCCATAATGCCTCCTCATGTCTTGCCAGATTCTTTCTTTTTTATTTATCTCTGTCAATTTTATATTTTCATCTTTTCTTAATTTTTCCAATTAAATTACACAAATGTCTATGTCTCCCTTTTGCCTCTCTCGGTCTCTACTATCTTTTCTCGACCTCGGTCTCTCTTCGTTCTCTCACTTTTAAATTTGAATACTAGTTTATATTCTCTTTAAACGGTCCTATATTTTCCACAAAATGTGGAATATATTGCAATAAGGGCTGCGGAAATTAACGATTAATCGAGAAATTATTTTATGTCAATTGATAAAAATTCGATTAAAATTTAAGAAATTATTTCTATTTTTTTTCTTTAATTTATTAATAAATACAATCTTTTCCCCCGTATCATAATCAATTTATTTAGTCAAGAAAAACGTTAACAAACATTGTGACACAGGACAGGGGAAATTACGCATTAAAACAAATAAATTTCAATTACCTGTTTTTGTTATTTCCCTTGAGGTTTTGAGTCATATGTATATGGAGCCGAGTGGTGGCTATATTATTAGTCTGAATAAGACTGACTGAACCGCTAATAAGACTGACTGAACAGCTAATAAATCAACTAACTAACTGCATGTAAGTTGAGGACTATAGTTTTGAATAGTGTTTATTTGAATAGGTTCTAAGGTTGGCACAGGAAACACAGTGTACAATTTTATTACAACCTATGCTCTACTACTGTCTGTAGCACTGTCCTAAGTCTGTCCTAACCAGGCGCTGGGTGACTCTCTCTGACTCTCACTCTCCAACTCTGTCTCGCCTCCTACCGTTCTCTCCTTATATTGCTCACAAAAGGTATGTGGCTGACACTCGAGAATGCCCCATTTGTGTGAGCAATAAAATTTTCGGTCTTTCATCCCCTAACCTATGTCCCCCAGATTAGCAACTAAGGTTTCCCCCGTCCGTAGTCTCGTCCAATGTCCATAAAATTTTCACTTCCTGTATGAAACACACGTGCCATTGTTCTAGATCCCTACCTTACGGGGCTGGGGTGGGGAGAGGCCGGAATCTGTTCGTTTCCGAGTCCGATATATTGTCCTCCCTCTCGGTCCCTGTCACCATTTTGTCTGAGTGCGTGGGGGGGGGAGAAGGAGCAGTGGCGGGGCGCCCCATGTATGTTATGGGGGCAGACGGCCACACAGATATATATATATGTATATATATATATATATATATATATATATATATATATATATATATATATATATATATATATATATATATATATATATGTTAAAATTAATCGTTAATAATTCTATTAATTTTTACAGATTAATCGATATTTTTTTAAAATCGTTGGCAGCCCTAATTGCAATATTTAAAAATAAGAAGGGGAAAAGTAGTATTTAAAAATTAAAGAATAACTTGAATGATTTTGAATAAATATCACTTAAAAATCAATGCTTCCTTGAATGTAATAAAACCATGAAGTTTTATACACTAGAACGGTCACGGGCAGCACGCTGGATACTGGTATAAGAAAATAAAAATGTTATTTGTGTTGATCAAACAACAGAGATGGTCACTAAAATTACCAATATTGATATATTAAGTTGCCTAGGTCTACAAATCCCTGACTTCGCACCTAATTTTACGGCCTGGTTTTGTAATTTGAAAGACCTCTCAAGACAAAGTCACAAGCTCAACAACATAAATTCATCAAGATGAATCATCTCAAAAAGGGGCCTCTGTGACGAAATTTAAGATCCACAAATTTAATGCTACACCGTCCCACATAATCAACGAAAGGGAATGAACTCTAATGACTTAAAACCTGAACATGCAAATAGCGGTACTTATCAATTTATCAAATAAGGGGTATACAAATACAAAACCAAGGCCAACGGACAGTGATTAACATCCAATCAGAAAATTATTGAATTCCACGTCATCCGAAGGTTATAAACACAATAGCAGACGAAGATTTCATTCTTTTCCTGCCAAGATCTAACTGAAGTTAGTCACAGACCTTGTGAAAACCTTCTCAGTTTAACGGTCTTAGTGTCTCATTCTTGGAGTGGAAAGGCCAACTCTTCCAAGCCAGTGGCCGGTAGGACTGACTCTAACTAATTTACTTAAGCATTGTATATTCTTTCATTTGTTGCCATTAATTGAATATTGATTATTGAATTATAATTAATACATGTCGTAATTGTTGAATTAATCTTAGTTTACCATGTCGGACTATGTGAGGATTTAAATATCCCGCATATTCTTTTAACTATATATAATTACAATCGTTTCCATCGGTCAAATGGAATAAGATATAAATATATAAGATAAATTACGTTAATATTAATATTAACCCACGTATCAGGTGTCAGCAAATTATGTCTGCACCCGTGATAATAGATAACCTATTACAATCTTAATATTCATGTAAAATTGTGAGATCCCTTTTAGTACTGTGCTCTGAAGGTTCAGTGCTAGAAGTGGACAAAGCACGAATATAACTAGAGGAAACTAACCAAGGTTTGTTTCTATTTTTAGACTGGTTCCTGGTGCCCAGGTAAATCCAGTGATCTACATGACCTACTACACAGGCGTGTAGCATCCTGACCCAGCCATACACCAGGAGGAATTGTTGTAACGTGGAGACAGGGCTTGGACAGATCATCCTTGGCTGTGTATGACCTACTCCACAGAGATTTATCTCCATCCACTTGGGTATATACCAGTACTCTTCTGAAGCCAGTCAGTCACACTTCTGTACTGACTGAAGCCAGTTCGATACACTATACTATTGTGCGAATTGAAGCCGGTCACAAGTACCCCGTACTTAGCCGAAGCCAATATGATACTCTGTATCAATTGAAGTCGTCTGATAATAGACGAGATATTATTCCCCTACTAGGAGAGTAACGTGATAATCAACAGAAAACAACAGAAGTCGTCGAACCCAGCAGCATCCAGAGGGGACAATGATACAAGTTGAACACACAGAACAACATTCAATCAAGCATCCCCTGTGAACCAACACCGCAGATAACGTTGGAAGTACGGTTCACCAACGGACAGAAATCCAACACAACAACCAGTGGAAGAGAGTCGTGCCATTACTCAGCGGGACTCTGAGGATTCTGATGACAATATAAGTATCTTACCAACGAGCATTAAGTTGGGACAATATCTGATGATGATAATGCTATTCTAGAAGGGACTATTTTTAGGCTATATTAAATCATTAAGTAATTTATTAATAATAATTCATTTGCAAATCTGATGTTTAAATATAATTAAATTTCATTAATTTAACTTACGCTACCCTAGTTCTGTTATATGTCAATTGTGTTGAGTCAATTAAAGGTATTCTTGTGGATATAAGGACCGATCCTAGTGATCATTCATTTTACACCTCTAGACTACTTAGTCACTTATATATATGTTACGGCCAAAGCCCGAAATCGGCCACTTCGCGAAATGGCCGGCCAATTCGCAAAGTGGCCAATGTTAGCCGGCCGAACCCCGAAATTCGCGAAATGGCTAGCGTCGATTTGCCAAAGTCCGAAGAAAGAAGTCATGAGCAGATTGAAGGTTGACTAGTAAGATTTATACTTAAAATTGATTTTTAATTACAAATGATAGCGAAACCAGGGACTGTTCGTTGGCTGGCACATGTTACATAAGTACATGTTACGAGGGCTAGACTAAGTGACGACCACCTGATCCCGTGTGTTGACAAGACTTATGGTCAAGGTAAATAAAGGGAGTGGGCAGAGAGAATGTACGTACCTTTATCTGACCATAAGGCATTTTTATTGTCCGATTACATCTGATCGAGATGGGGGTGGAGTTGGATAGGATTGGAAGGCGCACATACCACAATCATGAATTCGCATTGAATATTAACAGGTTGTCAGTGTATAAACTTTTTTCAATCAATCTATCATAAATTCAAGGTTAAAAATAAATATTACATACTGTTTTTAATTTTTAATAGATAATTATAGTATATTACATTATCTTTATACAAAAAAAAATATTTAAAAAATCATTTACAAAACAAAAAAATAAATTAAACAATTTTAAGGTGTTAAAACAAAAGGGTCGAAACGTGCTGTGATCGAATCGGCATGGATTTATTCATCTGCTGATTTAGCACTTTCCAGTACAGAACAACGTGTCGTAGCTAAAAATTAATGATAAGTTAATAGCCTCAGTATACTTAGTATTGTGTTATTACACCCCACGACACATGTAATACGAGCCCTATGACTTATCTTATGAACTGGAAACGTTGATTGGGGCGTTATAAATACGAGTAGTACAGTACTCACACTGAAATAAGGCCGGCTTTAAGCATAAGCAAACTAGGCAGGCGCCTAGGGCCTCCGATTACTCTCATCATTAGTGGGGGCCTACCACAATAATCTTTCCCTAATTATTATTTTATTTTTTCTATTACATTTAGGGCCACCAAATTCATTTCGCCTAGGGCCTCCAATTCCCTAAGTCCGGCCTGACTGAAACCTGTGTGTCAGAAAAATAAGAACTAGTCACGATGTCTGGACCTTCTCCGAAAAGGAAAGACTAACGCAATAATATCGTCACAGCCTAGCACCCTTTTCCTACCCCGTACATGCCAACACACCAGAAGCGATTGATGTGCCGCTAACCTGGCATTATTCCTTACCACTTCGGGCTTTGGCCAAGGATACCCAGCCACTTCGCGAATTGGCTGGCCAAAGCCCGAATTACAATTGTTAGGTGTAAGTACTTCGGGCAATGGCCAGATACGTCGGCCACTTCGCGAATTGGCCGGACTTCGGGCTTTGGCCGTAACATATACATTAAACATCTTTATCGCCACAATTATTTTATCTGTACTTATTGAGAACTTATCTTGGCTTTTGTTTTCTTTTATTAAAATTATTTTCACGTTTTAGCAATAAGCTAATTAAAAACGAGGAATTTGCCGCCCCCCCCCCAATTTTACAAAAGGGGCGGCCGTCAAATTTTAAGAATCAATGAATTTATCACCACACCAGTGTCAAGTTCTCATACTAATTTAGCCTCTCGTTTTGATTTATTACAGTAGTATTAGTATCAGAAGAATTTATATCCAAAAAGGAGTTTGAAGTTTTGACAATTAAAACGTTCACATGCTTTTGGATAGTTCCTTTATTTCTTTTATTAATTTCTTATTTGGCTTTTCTTTTATTTCGATTTTTTTTAAAACTCCTCTTTCTTTTAAAATTTTCTTTTTAAGAAACTAATTAACGACTAGGAATTTGCCACCCCTGGCAAAGTGCCGCCCGGGCATTTGCCCCCCCCCTGCCCCCCTCACTACGCCACTGCAGATAACACATGACAAAGGCTCTAAATTTGATACGAAAAGACAAGATAACAAAACAACTTAAAAGTTTGCACTGTACTGACTATCGCAAAAAATCATATGTATGGATCTCGTAAAAGTCTAAGCTTCATAAAACACAGATAAAAATTGTAAATTAAAACATAAGTATTGATGCCTTTATTTAAAGTACAGGAAGCGTCAAGAAATAATAAGGCATTTTGTGTAACTGTTGATTTTAAATTTAATAGCGCTTAATTGCAAAATCAGTAAAGCGATATGCACGCCAGTTAGATTGATTGCAAGTGCTAATTGTAAAGTTTTTAAGAGCATTTTATTTCTTAGAAATTAAATTTGTGTTGTCGGTTGTCGCTAGAAAAAGCGCAATATTTAGATTGACCTGAGTAATCTATCTATATATATAATTCTCTTCGTGGTTGGACCCTGCGAGGAAACAAGAAGCTGCATGTGCAACAGATACTAATTTTAGACAGCAGCGCACCAAATTACTGCACCAATTCACAAAAGGTGTGCAAATTAAATATGCGCTGTAAAAAAAATTATATGACGTCATTGTTTTCGCTGATATTTTAATTTTGTAAAAAGGGAACAATGTAAAAAGAGGATTTGATGATGGTTAATTATAACATCAAAAAACAAAGGGGGCACCATAGGCGCCCTACAACCCTTATTATAAAATACTTTGTGTGCATTTCAGAAAGTTTAATATTTCTTATTGATCAAACAAGGACACGTATGCTAAAAAACTGCATTAAAGGCGTAAAAGAACTCTCCATGAGCAAGTCTGCGGCGTATGCTATGCCGCGGGGCGTCTAGTTTAAGTATAATCTTCATCTTGTTAAGTAGATGTTGCTCAAACGTGCTCACTCTTAGCTAAAGCAGGGTTCCCACGCAGTGGCGAAATCGGGAAAAAGTCGGGAATTTTAAAATTAATTTTCCCGGTCGTGAAAGTCGGGAAATAATCGGGAAATCTTTGGATCAGTCGGGAAAAAATTTAAAAAAATTAATATATTTTTTAAAAAATAACCAAAGTAAGAGGCTTCGATTATAGCTCTGTCATGTTTGATTACTTATAAGTTACTAGTTTTAATTGTCTGGGCATGCGTTAAAATTCTTGTTTTTTCACACCTCTGGGAGCATGCGCCATACCTCGTTCTACCACATTTTTCCTCCACCTAATGGAGTATGCTCGACTATTTTGGAATTTGTTCTTCTGATTTACAAATCAAGATTTTAGTTAATTTAAAATCTTCTGCAACCTATGTGGTAAGTATTTATTTTAATATGTCAAATAACTAATGTTTACTAATTACATATGACTTTGACTATTTAAGACTCTTAATAAACATATACAATTAAACGTATGACCTCCCTTTGAACCTTCAACTTTGGCTCATGACTAATTAATTTAACCCTAATCAATGGTTAAATAGTTTTTGCACACGGCCACATCTAATGAATGAAGCTATTGAAGAGATTGTAATAGTAGTAGTAGGAGTAAAAAATGTTGAGTGAATAGTAATGGTTGCCAACAGTGGCGTAGCAACAGGTTGGCATCGGGGCAGTTGCCAAGGGCGCCGGCTCAAAAGGGCGCCACTAAATCACTAATTTTAAAATTTGTATTTAAATAAATACAGTCGAACTCAAAAGGACCCGATAAAAAAATTAACTTACTGAGTTCTTGAGTTAGGGAGAATGGCGTAATAGGCGCCGATTAATCAAGAACAATGTAGATATTGAGAGGTGGGGGGAACAGGCATACCGGCTTTTCAGGAAAGAGATACGGTATCTAAGTTTCGTATGAAAGGAAGCCAACTTGCTTTGACATGCCGACACAAGCCCGTGAGAGGAGACACCTTCCCTCCCCTCCCCCACTTTACTCCCTCAACATTGGGATAGGGGGAGTAAGATTTTTCTTTTTAAAAAGAGTCACAGCATGCAGCAAAGGGACGCAAATTAGTTACCACTTACCACTCCTTTTTCTTGTCTTTGTCATTTTTTGTACTTGCAAGGTCGCTTAATCCCTCGTGGAATGCACTAAGATAAGATTTTACGTCCATTTACGTGGCTTTATGGAACACGTGTTCTGAAATGTCACTCCAGGATAATAACCCAAACGCCTTGGAAAATTCGACTAAGAGAGGTTGAAAGCCAAAAATCTTAGAGTTAAGGAGATCTAAAATACATTAGTCTTATGGAGTTTGGTCGGGACCTAACAATTAATGGATATGCGGAGGTTTTCCACTTAGGGAAGTTCGACTTAGCGAGGTCCAACTGTATTTCACTTTTATCCTTGATAAAAAGTGAATAATTAATTATATTTAAATACATTTCATTTAAACCATTATAATATTTTTTATTATGTTTGTGGCCTTTGCGGGGTTTCTTATCATACACATGTTAATATGATTTTACAGTCTTTCTTTTAAAAAGAAAAATCTTAGTATCCTCATCCCACTGTCGAGGGAGTAAAGTGGAGGAGAGGAGGGAAGGTGTCGGTATGTCAAAGCAAGTTGGCTCCTTTCATATTAAACATCACCGCCCCTCTTTCCTGTGATCCTGTCAAGCCTTCTACGCCGCTATGGCGGTTTCTCTCCCCCTCTCAATATCAACATTGTCCTTGATTAATCTGCGCCTATTACGCCAGGTTCCCTAACTAGAAAACTCCATAACTGGAATTTTTTTCCCCTTGAGTTGGACTTAGAAAAGTCCGACTGTATTAACAACACGTCAATACGCCAGCTAATGGAAGTGCTGAGCTGTAGTCGGTGGAGTGTTATTTAAATTTACTTTTAATTGTGAGTTTCTATCGTTATGTATGAGATAATGAGTATGACACTTTGACACTAATGTTTTTATTTATAATACTTGTTTATTAAAGTTTTGCTGTATTCTTTATTAACGCAACAATATCTCATTTTATCCACCAATTTATTTGGTATTATTTAGTAAATAACAAACTGCAAATTAGTATTGTTCCTGTCTTATGTATTTTTTATATTCACGTTGTATGGCTGTCATTGTCAGACTACGTAATAATTGTCATAAATCATAAATAAAATAAGAGAAATTCAATTATTTTTTTCTAACAAATGAAAAAATTGCAAAGCTGAAACTTGTCAATTTATCAAGGGCGCCGAAAATAAATTTGCCAAGGGTGCCAAAAACCTAGTTACGCCTCTGGTTGCCAAGGACAACTTATCTGCACACGGTACATTACGAAAATGTATAATAATAACTCTGCATCGTTGAGCCGTCTAAATGAAGTATGTTATTGAACTAATGCCATATTAGATCATCTTTAAAGTTCAATTATCAAATATTTTATTGTAAAGGGGAAAATAATTGAATTTTTTATAAGCATCGGGGACTTACGTCATTAAAAAGGGGGCGGTGTCACTTCATAACCATGAAAGAATTGAAGTCAATGGTCAGTGCTTAGGAAAATTATAAATAAAAAAAATGTCCGACATATCCTAGCTCATTAAAAATTGTCACACATGATGAAGCTCACCGAGATTTAATATGAAAGACATAGACTTTGAATTTCTGAAAAAGTATTGGAGGTGTAGATGGCCTATATTAGTATTAGCCTTGATAGCTGTATATTGTATTTATTTAATTTAAATACATTATAGTAATATAGGCTCTATTAAATTAATATTAATCAATAATAATACATGTAAAAAAAAATTTTCTTTAACGACGATGACGATTTTTTTTAAAGGAATTAAAGAATTTATATTCTTTAATTAAATACTGTTAAATACATTTGCATTTCTTTAATAATAAATAAAGAATTATAATTATAATTTGTTTAAAGTTATTTAATTAATCGGTAACTAAACGCCAAACGACGAGCCCATCCTTGGCCTGCGTACGCGCTCATAGTAAAAAAACACGTTATAAATTCCTTTGCATCTATTAAAAATAATTTTGAGAACTCAATAAGTATAAGTAAACGCCTATTACTAGTAATTGTTCTAATTGACTGCTAAATTATTAAATATAAAAATAATTGCAACCTGACGTTAATAATGATTAAAGACGCTAATAGTGTCAATTACAATTTTTAATTGGTCATTAGTAGTATTATTTAGGCTGACAACAATTTACAATTTTTTTTCTATATTTAAATTTTCAGAAATCTTCAACTTTGCCTAGCTCAAGTAACAGCAATGAGAAAGTCAGCACTTGTCCCACATGAAAGGAAAGAAATATGCTGATAAAATTAAAGAGACTAAGTCAGCAAAAATAAATATTTTTTATGAAAGTTCAAGAGGATGATGTTGCTGCAAATAATACATCAGATGCATCTGTCCAGGAGAAACTAATTGATACTGCAACATGTTCAAACATGCAGCCAATAATAATCAATTTTGTGTCCACAAATGATACATTGAATGCAGAACTCGAATGGGCACTAGGTGCATTTGTTCCAATTATTCATTTAATTATCAATCCGATGTGGTGCAAATTTTTCAAAAGATGTTTCCACAATGTACATTGGCCAAAACAATTGAGCCTTGGAGAAACAAAGATGACTTATATGACATGTTTTTGGCTTGCCCTATATTTTTCATCTCTGTTGGAAAAATTAACTAATGATCCGCACTAGTGATGTAGTGATGTTTGAGGTAAAAAAAAAGATTAAAAAAACCACGTTTTTATTAGCTGACTAAAAAGAAGAAAATAATTTAAAACTTATAAGTGAAAGGACTGTGCTACTATTTCACTAAAAACGTGGGGTGGGCGCTTATAAGGTTTACATATGCGGTTCACTCATTCTCTTGCTTATAGATCTCTCCTTTGCCTTCTAAATTAGAAATCCTTAATCGTTATAACAAACACCCGCCCCACGTTTTTAGTCATATTAAATCGAAGTACTTGAACTTATAAGTTTTAAATTGTTTTCTTCTTGTTAGTCCGCTAATAAAAACGTGGTTTTTAAAAATCTTTTTTTTACTTCTATTTATTTTATTCTTTTTAGTCCACTTATAACAACCTGGTTTTTAAAAATATTTTGTTACCTCTATTTATTTTAACAAACACCTCACAAGTGCCCGCCCAACGTTTTAAAAACATTGTGATGTGGTCACGGGGCGAACTCACGGATGTCAATAAAAGCAGACGGTACATATTCTTATATATAGACTATTGATAAACTAAAAAGTTCAATAATTTAATAACGGTACATTCGATCGATCTGAAATTTTGAAATAATGCATTGTCATCCAAGATCTATCTGTGGTAATATTTTCAGATCTCTAGGACCATCAGATGTGGTTCAATTTTACGTTGGCAGATTTGAAAAAATCTTGGACAAACCAACAAACCAACAATGCCACAGGAACGAAAGCGAGTTAATAAAACGTGGTTTAAAAAAACGTAACTTATCATTATTACATTGAATTTGTTATTAAATAAGTAATTTCTGTTTTTTTATGCCGCGACGTCGCGATTTTTAGTCTTGAATTGTTCTATTATGGTCTTGAAAATGTCTTGAAATAGTCTTGAATTGTTCTATTATGGTCTTGAAAATGTCTTGAAATAGTCTTGAATTCTTTTGCTGAAAAAAGTGGGAACCCTGCTAAAGGAAATAGGCCAATGACATACTGTGTGTACTTCATCGCTACACAGCTGCCTACTCATTAAATTTGACCTTTAGACAATTGTTTCATGTATTGTATTCGGTGTTAGAAATAACAGCACATAGGCTCGCCACTGTTAGTCGCTCAAAAGATTTTTTTTTACCTTAAACACTATCAGAAATGTATGTAAAAGACACCTTGTTAGTAGTGAAGTACAAGCTTAAGTTTTTTGTAATGTAATTCATGTTTTTAATTTATTGCATTTTACTTTACAAGTGAGCTGCCGGTTTTTGTCATCTACACTAAAACCATTCACTGGTAGGACTTGTGTCGGAATTAACAAAAAAACTATTGTTTAAAACTGTATTCAACTAGTGTCTCCACACACCTGATAAAGCTCACACTTAACCTAAGTGAACAATGGCCACACGGATGATGCTCCTGCATAGTGTTTTATTTGTCTTTTTTGTCATAAAAATTGCAGTGACGGATAAATACGATTATAAAATATGCTACCCTACAGATGAGGTCAACTTCCACTCTGAGTGGAACAAAACAACGCCTCAACGGGCTTATCAGGAGGGCTTCTGCTCCATGAGGTGCTGTGGTGACCAGCGGGTGAGTCTTGGATCAGTCGTAAACAAATGTGAGGACATACATTGCACTGACTGCAGCTGCAAGAGACCCGAATGTGAATCCTACGGTATTTGTTGTCCGGATATTTCCAATGAGTACTATCCGTTTCTGGAATATGAAAATGAAACCACTTATGACTTAGATTATTTCAATCCGTACCAGGGATTTGAACAAGAAATTGTGGATATTGATTACCAAACTCTGCCTTTCAATTACAGCAGAGATGTTGTCGGTTGGCCAAAGTTGGGATGTGAATATATGAACATAAAATCAAACTTCCTGTATATCAAATCTTGCTTCAAAGATTTTACTGGCAATGCAGATATTGTCCGACAATGTGAGGAAAATATCCCAGTAAGTGAGGTTACAGTAGATAATTACGCTTGGGTCATAGACAGTGCTACAAGTGTTGTCTACCGCAACAAGTACTGCGCTATTTGCAACAGGGCCATCACGGTAAGAGCTTACGTTTATTATAAAAATCGCATATCATAAACAATTTTTAAATACACCTAAAGTAAGATACTCATAAATGTTAAACTTTAACTTTAGTAATGGCATATTATTATTTTGTTCGTCATATATTTCTATCTATGTTTATATTGTATCTAGAATTGTCTTTTTACTTATTTAAAATGCCCAGCGTTTTGTCCAGTACAAAAAATATATAAATAAAATAACTAAAATATTTTTTAAATATGGTTTTCTCAATGCGAATGTTGACTGCTTAATCATATAATTCTCAACAACTATAATGTGATCTGCTTTTGACCCTAAGCCCCAACAATTTCCCGTATACAGCAATTGCTCCAGCTACATGTCTGTTTACCATGCAACAGACCAAGACGAGTTACTGCGAGCTTCTTTAAAGAAATACTCTTGTTGCGAGGTTAGACGAAAAACACCACCAAGCCGTTTTCAATTTGTGTGTAAAGAAGATTTTTATAGGTTGGTAACATATTATTAGATATTGAAAACACCCTTGAAGATGTCTTGAAAATAGTTATGATTATCTGTATGTAATAAATTGATTGTTACCCGATGTTGCGATCAATCTCATTCCTTTAACCCACTAGTTTAATAATGTTCTCCATAATGTTTATATGACCAGGTCAGATCCAGTGTCCAGTTGTGGTAGTCCTCCACCAGAATGGGAATACGACGAAGACGTCGTCAAAGCGTGTCATGAATTAAACGAAACAATTTACATCGTCAAGTCTTCAAGAACCTATAAAATATATAAAAACGTATTTTGTGCGATGTGCAATATGGTATGTGGTTATTGAAATACCTTTGAAACCATTTTTTGGCAGGTATATTTTCTCGCAGCTTTACGGATGTTGTTAGTTGGGGAAGAATGAATTTTTACATTAAAAAATGAATTTCAAGAGATTTAATTATCTTGAGCCTCACAAATGGCAATTATACATTTAGTGAGTTGAGTTAGTTTTTTAAAATTACATATGTTACCGTGTCATGGATAATTTTTGTTTTGTAAAAACATGGTGAAGATGGGAACATACTTCCCGACAATGCTCCGGTGCCCCCCCCCACGGTCACTCACGTTGTTCCCATTTGTTCATGCTACTGTTTGTGTCCGTTATCCCCTCCCTTTTTGTTTTCTTTGCACTATCTATGAGTAAGTCTGCGGCGTATGCTACGCCGTGGGTCGTATCTAGTATTTTATAATTAGTCATTGATAAATATGAAAATGTGTTTGTTGTTCACGTCGGAAGAGTTTATTGGAGCTTTAAAACGACATGCGCGTCTAATTGGAAAAGAAAGGGGCTGGTAGGAAGGCTCATATTTTTCTGACGTGTGGGTACGTTTTTTGCCTATTACTTTTCTTCCGAGCATTAATTCGTGTGGTGAGATCAATGTGTCTCACTGATAAATTTACTTTATGCAAAGTGAACAGCCTGTTAGACGTTATCCTCATTTTCTAGTTCATTTGTATCTACTTTCCTTAACATAGACTTTAGTGTTTTATTTAAACACACCACAGTTCATTCAACTAAAAGTAGTGAATTGACGAGTGCCTGATATTAATGTTGAGTAGTTTACACACTATCACGAAACAATCTGGAGAAAATTGAGGCCCATAAAGTCCATTCCTTTTTTTTGTGTTGGTGTAAACTATTCATTGTTACCCATTGCATTTTATTTGATTGGACAATTGTTGACAAATATATCCATCATATCCAGATTGAAATCAATATGTATTTTGAACTTAACATTTAAATACGGTGGGGGGGGGGTGGCCCTTAAAGTAATTTTCTCTGATGAAAGCTGTATAAATAATATTGTATTCATCCAATCGCCTTAAACTTTAGGAAATTTTTGAATTAGCTAGTTAGTAAGTTCCTCTCGGGCCGAAGACGGCACATAGGGCAGAGTCATTGATTTCCATTTACGACGATCCGTCGCCAATTGTATTAGGTCTTGATTATTTCTTAGACCCATGGTTGAGCTTTCTCTTTTGATTGTTCTACGTAGTGTTTCTTTTGGTCTCCCTTGTTTTCTTTTGCCTTTTGGTGTCCATATGAAGGCCTGCCGTGGTAGTCTTGTCTCGTCCATTCGAAGAACATGACCGATATAATTCCAACGCCTTCTCCTTATAAAGGGAGACACATTTTCTTGGTTGGTTTCTTCTCTTATTGTTTCATTTGATTTAAAATCACTCCATTTTATATTCAAAATTTTTTGGAGGCATTTGTTCTCGAAAGCAACTAATTTCTTTTCTATAGCTTGAGTGGATTTCCAGCTTTCACATCCATATGTTAGTACAGGGATTACGCAAGAGTTGAATAGTCTAAGTTTTATATGTTTTCTACGTGTCTTTGATCTCCAAATATTTGTAAGTTTGTTAAAAGCACTTGACGCCAGCGCAATTCGAGTCGTTATCTCTGTTGGTGCATCTCCATCATATGACATTTTGCTTCCTAAGTAAGTGAAGTTGGTTACTTTCTCTATGGTTTGGTCATTAAGTATAATATCATTTTTGAGTACGTTCCAACAAAAGTTTCTGGCTTTAAAGTGCCACCAAGTGTGGTTAGGGTTTTACATTTCTTATAAAATTTCATTGTTTTTTCCAAGCAAGAACTATAATTTAAAAGTATATTATACATTGGCTGTTAGGTATTTTACATTTCATAGCCTTGAGTTTATATAGGTCATGGATGCTAATGTCAACTTGACCTTATAAAGTATACGCCCAAGGCCTGCAGGTCGGTCGCCGCCGCGTAGTTTACCACCGCTATGCAGTTGGCTTCCTGACAATATAAGTTTGTGTGTTGCTGCTCTCTTTCTTTACATTCCTCACTTCGCCCCACGGTATTCACGTCTCGTTTTTGAAAACTGCATACTTTTTATTTCACCACGTCTTCTTTTTTTTTGTTTGCTCGTTTTTACGATTATAGTTATATTTTAGGTATAGTGGTACCTCGAGATATGAAATTAATCCGTTCCGGGAAGGCTTTCGTATCTTGGAACTTTCGTATCTCGAACAAAGATTTACATGTAAAATACCTAATCCGTTCCAAGCCACACAGAAACAACACTAAAAATGGAATACATCATGGTAAACTATAGAAAAACAAATTAGGATTATTCAATCCTTAAAATGACACATACTCAAACAAATAAATAAATAATACTAAAACAATAAAAACAGAAAAATTAAAAATTAATGAAAAATAATATGTATACAAATGTGAAATTTTATCTTTCGAGTGAGGCGATCAATTATTAGTTTCTTTGAAGCCATGGCCATAAAAATACGCTTTTCCAAAGATATCACGAAATTATTTACGAATTTAGGACACCAACAGCAAACAAAACTACACAGTAAATAAAGCATGCATGACACGCACGAACACACAGCTATAGGGCTGGAATTGACCAATAGGAGAGCAGAAGTGTTAGTGGCACGTTGAATGACGGCACGTTATTTCCAGTGTTGTCAGCTGTGCGTTTTTTCGAATCTTTAATTTTTGTTTCATATCTTGGAACTAAAATTTCTTTCGTATATTGGATCTTTCGTATCTTGAAACATTCGTATATAGAGTTACCACTGTATTTTAGACTTCCTTTACATAGTTCATGTACCCACTTCCATCATAGTTCGAACCGCACCCTCATTAACATGTCTATCGAGGTGATTACCATCAGAGGCGTCACTAGGGTTGGTGTCACCCAGTACTGTAGGTCATGGTGTCACCCCCTCACAACTTACCCCATAGGCCTCCTCCGAGTCTATCAGTGCCAAATAACGAGGCAGATATAATTGTATCCCTTGGTGTCACCCCTTGTGATGGTGTCACCCCTTGTGATGGTGTCACCCCTTGTGATGGTGTCACCTCTTGTGATGGTGTCCCCCCTTGCGATGGTGTCACCCCTTGTGATGGTGTCACACCTTGTGATGGTGTCACCCCTTGTGATGGTGTCCCCCTTTGCGATGGTGTCACCCCTTGTGAGGGTGTCACCCCTTGTGATGGTGCCACCCCTTGTGATGGTGTCACACCTTGTGATGGTGTCACCCCTTGTGATGGTGTCACCCAGTGCGGTCCGCACTCCCCCAGTGACGCCACCGATCACCATTGATCAAAGAACTATTACTTACCGAGTGGTTCCTATGCCCGGAGATGGCGCCTGCTTTTTCCATTCTGTCTGTTACTTATTGCACAGCCATATCAGGCTCACTCTTGATATACGGAGGGACATTGTGTCTTATGTATTGAATTATTGGGACCGGTTCAAGTTGTGGACTGATGACGGTACAGGAGATAATTATGCTACACAGGAGCACTATAAGAGTGAAAAGCTTAAGCCATTCACCTATGGTTGCTGCATGTGAGTCGATAGTCGAATTGTTCGGTTGTTGTTTTCAAATGTACCGAAAAGGAAAAATATGTTACACCTTTGGACAACCTCCAATGCCTCTTAAACATCTCAAATTTAAAAGTTACGATTTGAGTAGGGGACACTGCGATGTTTATGAAATTTTAAACTATCAAAATGTGGTTTCTAACTTATTGATTCAACATGTTGTATCTAAAACACTTGACAGATGCCGAATGTCACTTTAACACACCGAGCCTTACAATAACTAACGTAATTGAAACAAACCGCGAATCTCAAACTAATTGTGACAGCAACAATCCAAGCTATGCGAAACCACTTAAAAGGAGGCGTGTCAAACGTCGTGGTTTATTGTCTGATGCAGCTAGAGGAAATAACTTCGTGACACCGCTGCCAAATACTCGTAGAAAAATGCACAAGTTAATAGAGATGCTGTCACTAAATACACATGCAGGTTCATAGAGACGCTGTAGGCAAATGCTCGCAGGCCAATCCACAAGATAACAGAAAGTGTGTTTCTAGAAAGGATCCCAATAAAGAAAAATGACTCGTAGGAAAGAAAATGTATGGTTCAAAAATGCTGATTGTGCATGTACGTAAGACTCAAAAATAACTTATGCATGACTCAACAGTACAAATTGGATCCATAGATATTGAATTTGAGTATTTTTAAGCTCATTGGTGAAAATGCGAGTTTCCTGTTTTGTGCTGTAACGATGGTAAACTCTCTCTCACTCATTTACATAAGCTTTCGGACCTTCTTGAAAGCCTGTTAAGGGGCGATGATTTGCAAAGTGTAAATTTACCACTATTAAGAACTATAATTTAAAAGTATATTATACATTGGCTGTTAGGTATTTTACATTTCATAGCCTTGAGTTTATATAGGTCATGGATGCTAATGTCAACTTGACCTTATAAAGTATACGCCCAAGGCCTGCAGGTCGGTCGCCGCCGCGTAGTTTACCACCGCTATGCAGTTGGCTTCCTGACAATATAAGTTTGTGTGTTGCTGCTCTCTTTCTTTACATTCCTCACTTCGCCCCACGGTATTCACGTCTCGTTTTTGAAAACTGCATACTTTTTATTTCACCACGTCTTCTTTTTTTTTGTTTGCTCGTTTTTACGATTATAGTTATATTTTAGGTATAGTGGTACCTCGAGATATGAAATTAATCCGTTCCGGGAAGGCTTTCGTATCTTGGAACTTTCGTATCTCGAACAAAGATTTACATGTAAAATACCTAATCCGTTCCAAGCCACACAGAAACAACACTAAAAATGGAATACATCATGGTAAACTATAGAAAAACAAATTAGGATTATTCAATCCTTAAAATGACACATACTCAAACAAATAAATAAATAATACTAAAACAATAAAAACAGAAAAATTAAAAATTAATGAAAAATAATATGTATACAAATGTGAAATTTTATCTTTCGAGTGAGGCGATCAATTATTAGTTTCTTTGAAGCCATGGCCATAAAAATACGCTTTTCCAAAGATATCACGAAATTATTTACGAATTTAGGACACCAACAGCAAACAAAACTACACAGTAAATAAAGCATGCATGACACGCACGAACACACAGCTATAGGGCTGGAATTGACCAATAGGAGAGCAGAAGTGTTAGTGGCACGTTGAATGACGGCACGTTATTTCCAGTGTTGTCAGCTGTGCGTTTTTTCGAATCTTTAATTTTTGTTTCATATCTTGGAACTAAAATTTCTTTCGTATATTGGATCTTTCGTATCTTGAAACATTCGTATATAGAGTTACCACTGTATTTTAGACTTCCTTTACATAGTTCATGTACCCACTTCCATCATAGTTCGAACCGCACCCTCATTAACATGTCTATCGAGGTGATTACCATCAGAGGCGTCACTAGGGTTGGTGTCACCCAGTACTGTAGGTCATGGTGTCACCCCCTCACAACTTACCCCATAGGCCTCCTCCGAGTCTATCAGTGCCAAATAACGAGGCAGATATAATTGTATCCCTTGGTGTCACCCCTTGTGATGGTGTCACCCCTTGTGATGGTGTCACCCCTTGTGATGGTGTCACCTCTTGTGATGGTGTCCCCCCTTGCGATGGTGTCACCCCTTGTGATGGTGTCACACCTTGTGATGGTGTCACCCCTTGTGATGGTGTCCCCCTTTGCGATGGTGTCACCCCTTGTGAGGGTGTCACCCCTTGTGATGGTGCCACCCCTTGTGATGGTGTCACACCTTGTGATGGTGTCACCCCTTGTGATGGTGTCACCCAGTGCGGTCCGCACTCCCCCAGTGACGCCACCGATCACCATTGATCAAAGAACTATTACTTACCGAGTGGTTCCTATGCCCGGAGATGGCGCCTGCTTTTTCCATTCTGTCTGTTACTTATTGCACAGCCATATCAGGCTCACTCTTGATATACGGAGGGACATTGTGTCTTATGTATTGAATTATTGGGACCGGTTCAAGTTGTGGACTGATGACGGTACAGGAGATAATTATGCTACACAGGAGCACTATAAGAGTGAAATGCTTAAGCCATTCACCTATGGTTGCTGCATGTGAGTCGATAGTCGAATTGTTCGGTTGTTGTTTTCAAATGTACCGAAAAGGAAAAATATGTTACACCTTTGGACAACCTCCAATGCCTCTTAAACATCTCAAATTTAAAAGTTACGATTTGAGTAGGGGACACTGCGATGTTTATGAAATTTTAAACTATCAAAATGTGGTTTCTAACTTATTGATTCAACATGTTGTATCTAAAACACTTGACAGATGCCGAATGTCACTTTAACACACCGAGCCTTACAATAACTAACGTAATTGAAACAAACCGCGAATCTCAAACTAATTGTGACAGCAACAATCCAAGCTATGCGAAACCACTTAAAAGGAGGCGTGTCAAACGTCGTGGTTTATTGTCTGATGCAGCTAGAGGAAATAACTTCGTGACACCGCTGCCAAATACTCGTAGAAAAATGCACAAGTTAATAGAGATGCTGTCACTAAATACACATGCAGGTTCATAGAGACGCTGTAGGCAAATGCTCGCAGGCCAATCCACAAGATAACAGAAATTGTGTTTCTAGAAAGGATCCCAATAAAGAAAAATGACTCGTAGGAAAGAAAATGTATGGTTCAAAAATGCTGATTGTGGATGTACGTAAGACTCAAAAATAACTTATGCATGACTCAACAGTACAAATTGGATCCATAGATATTGAATTTGAGTATTGTTAAGCTCATTGGTGAAAATGCGAGTTTCCTGTTTTGTGCTGTAACGATGGTAAACTCTCTCTCACTCATTTACATAAGCTTTCGGACCTTCTTGAAAGCCTGTTAAGGGGCGATGATTTGCAAAGTGTAAATTTCTTCAAACAACATTTGAAATTACAACAGCGCATTTCAAATGACATCTTTTGGTGTTAACAAAATCATTGAAGGAAATTCCATGCCTTCCTTTAAAGTCCTGGGACAAGTGTATCAATTGTTTCGCGTTGTTTTACCTATCACGACTGAGGAACACATATTTTTGAAAATTTATTTCGTCGGCGATGATGAAAAGGAAACACAAATACTTTGTGCTAATGTTTCTGGGCAGAATAAGCTACTGGTGCAGAAATTACCAAAAGTGCTGCATGATTGTAACACGTATATCCAAGACTTCCACTCCGCTATCGACAATATGTCAGTTGCAGACAAATACTTCAAAGTTATCATTCACGCCAACCAAAACGCAATAAATGCCAACAGGTTTACTAAACCTACAATACGTGAAGTAGTTGTTTTCATTGTTTGTCTAATGTACGAGAAATAGGGATATTGTCTTGAAAAGGAGAGAAAATTAACTTCAACGCTATGGTGATGACCACTATCCTGTTTCTATACCTCAAGTTCATGCTGTCAGCAAGTGACTTATTAAGAAAACCATCTTTGCGGCAAACGTCTACTCATCCCTGCTCGGGAGGACCTCACTAAATGCACAAGCAATGACATACGTACGCGATTATGGCTGGCCTCCCTTATTTATCACATTTAGTTGAAACCAAAGTTGACTGATATCACTGACATTCTCCGCCACGTCAAAAACCTCACGATCGCCACGACCTTATCAGCCATGTATTTTATGTGAAAATTCGCTAAATGATGGACTTGCTAACGACGAGTAACATTTTCGGCTGTACAACTTGCTACACCATAGAGTGACAGAAGTGTGGACTACCACATGCACACATTCTGTTGTGGTTAAGGAATAGGATTAGGCCAGATGTCAAGAACTTCCGAAAGATTACTGCTTTTACCTACACGAGAAGTTGGAGAATTAGTGATGAGTGAATGCGTGAGTGAGTGTGTGAATTAGTGATGAGTGAATGCGTGAGTGAGTGTGTGAATTATTGATGAGTGAATGCGTGAGTGAGTGTGTGAATTAGTGATGAGTGAATGCGTGAGTGAGTGTGTGAATTAGTGATGAGTGAATGCGTGAGTGAGTGTGTGAATTAGTGATTTAGGGTCTTAAAAAATTAGTATAGAGGTTGTGGAGGCGGATTTATTTTTGAGGAGACTATCTTATAGGAAAGGAATAATTTATTTCATTATGGAGGAAAATAGTGTGTCCCCTTGAGGATTCGTTTTAAAATAAATCCACCTGAGATTGACTTTTTTTTTGGGGGGGGGGAGAATTTATTTAGGGACACCGGCTTGCTGGTCCCGAATCTGAGTAACAGCATTTTTCATTCCGTTGAGCAGCACGCGGTTGAAAAGCTTGCCTAGGATAGACATCAAAGTAACGTCTATGTAGTTTCACCTGGAGCTTAAATCACCCTTGTTCGGGGTTTCATTAGGAAGAAAATTACGTTATTAAAAAAATAATAATAATTTCTCACATAATGTTTTTTCCTTTTCTTTTGTTTTAAAATTAACTGAAAAATAAACGTAGAAATAACAAAAATTCATTGGCAAATATAACCATTTAAATCGAGCTACGGGAAAGTAGTTCTTGCGAACTGATTTCACATTGCCTTCTGTGAGTAATAAACAGCTAGGATTTGTAAAGAGAAGAGAAGCAGTGAAGAATATCATTCAAATTTTTTAAAGGAAATCTTTGTATTGGCAGGCAAATGTTAAGTTTGTTTTGTATATTTTGAATGTCCACATTGTAATGATAAATGACACCATCACAATTTTATACCAGTAAATATATTGCATTACTGCTCATAATTTGCAATGAATGCTACATTTCAAATAGTTTATTTTCCACCCCCCCCCAGCAGCGGGCAGTCGGTGGTTAAAATTTGAGATAAAATAATATTTATTCATATTGTTTTAAACTAAAATTATAAAAACGCTAGATATTCGTATGAACTGCTTAAACATATATAAATATATGTAATTCTTTTTGCTCTTTTTTTCCAGAAAACAAGACCGACCTATTACTATTGTTCATGCACTCCAGTGGAAGGTATAATGCCTCCATTTTCACTACTCGTTAATTTCGGCCGAAAAGTAGAGTCAAACTTGGCGAGATCGGAAACACTGGTTACGTATGAAAACTGCTCAACGACAGAGTGGTTGTCACCTGATGTAAATAACTTGTGGAAACTTAGTAAATTCGTTATAATTAAATACATTTCAAAGATGTTTTATTTATTTAAAAAAACTGGTTGTGTGTGTCGTTTATTTTAAAATATTTAATATATAAATGATGCTTTTTAAAGTAAAATAAATAAATTTAAAATCCATTTTATTGACACAAACAGAATCGTTGCATTGGTTTGCTTTGCTCACCTGGGAAGTTAATTAGCAACAGAAAATGTATAACTGCCTTCTCGTACATATCTGGACTCCACTACAGTTTGCGGTTTTTCTTGTACGCAAACGGATCTGCTGACTTAACACGTTTGGAAGACTTCAACACAGATCTAGTCAACAAAGTCACTTTATTGGTAAGGTTTGAATAATATTGAAACGAAGGGTTTGCAAAAAAAAACAAAAAAAAACAACTCATATTTACATTGGGTACTGGCAATTCACATAATCCAGTGTTTCAAAGCTGTTCACGCTCAGCCTTAAAATTTAAATGTTTTTGTCTTCATATATTAATAATGTTAGCTATTTCTCTTTCTGCTTCACCTAAATACAGATTAAAAAAGTGATAATTGACGTCAGCAAAGCACAGTCGATTAGGATTGGATACGTCATTAATAACGTTACAGAAACCAGACAAAGAAGTAACGTGAAAGGAATTAACTCGCTTATATGGGTCGACACTAAACTGATCGCATTCCAGGATGTTAAGAGAGACGAATATGAACAACTTTTGATTCAACGACTTATTGAAAACGGTGTAAACATACAATTATACCAAAACACGACTTTAAATTTCACATCATTATTAACTCCGAAGAGTTTAAATATTAAACATTATCTAGCAAGTCTTGAGAGCAATCAATACGTTATAATCATTGGTCAGAAACGTAAGTGGAACCATAAAAAATACAAAGACAAAAAGTGCTTTTATGATCTCACAAAATCATTGGTCGTCTCAGGAGTTCTCGTGTGCAGCTACATTGTCTTCAATAAAACTAAGTACAATATGACAATTGACTACACCACATTACCCCCTGTCATAACAGTGACAGTCGACCTGAACGTTACACGAGTGCATCTTTCTACTCCCTCAGAACTTAACAACATTGATGTAGGTGAAGACGGTAACCTCAACGTCTGCCACGAAGTGCTTGATGCTAAACTCAACGAGATGGAAATGGTTTATAGAATGTCAAATTATGAATACAATCTCAGTGACGTGAATCTCGCTCAGTACGTTGTCACCATGATAAGCTTGGGATGTTCAATGCTGTGTCTCATTCTAACCCTTATCACCTACTTCCGGTTTCCTGTTCTACGAAATTCAGCAGGCATAAATAACATCTTCCTGTGCACGAGTTTACTGTTGGCACAGGCGACCTTGATTGTCGGAGCACACAAGTGAGTTTTTTCTTATAAATCTGGGATAATAAAATAAAATGGT